>JAODAI010247615.1:0-10251 GCA_027575025.1 Scotoplanes globosa | reverse complement strand
CTGGTATATCAAAGGCTTTGGGTGGCTCATATAACCACTGCGTTGAAAAGGGCCAGGAAACATATTCATTCATTCTGAAAAAATATAAAAGGAAGAACGATTTTACGTCTTTGAATCTAAATTACTGATAAAAATCAGCAGTTCAAACGTCAGATCAGTATAATAATCAAATTCAATGTTAAATCTCAAATATTTTACATACTTTATTTATTTAGTATTATTCTTCCAACATAAAGAGTTACATTATCATACATTGATTATAGACATGTGTATAAGAAATTATTTGATTACAAAAACGGTGTACCTTGTTGGAAATCACAGGGTGCCCTCTATTTATTCCAATATTTGTAATTGTACACTTTTTCTTCAAAATTAGACCCAAATGCCTCATAATATTATTTTGTGTCTGGTTTTATTAATCTAAACATACCAGACAGAACAGTCTAATTATAAATTTATTATTTTTCTGTATTTTTTTCTCATAATTTCTCTACATATCGAAATGATAATATGAGACGTACAACTCATTCCAATATGTTGGCTCACACATAACCGTACATATAAAAATGTGTGCACATAAGTATATAAATATACATAAATATATATATATTGCATGTGCCAATAATGCTTCCAATAACAATATTGTATTATAGTATTAGCAGTGCGCAAAATATATACGTTCAGCATCCTGCTTCATCAGCGTCCCGTCTGTGCGATATTAAATAATTTAAAATGCCCCGCGGCAACGGGGCAATAGCCACAGCAGGGTGATGCAACGGCGGACATTGGCTCCCGTAATCAAGTATCCCATGTTTTGCTGGGCCCCTCTCGCCGAGAGGAGAAGTACATTTTTACGAGCATTCTAAATTAGATTTGAAATTGTCTCGCGCGCGGCCGACGCGGGAATCTACGGCGGAACGATCGATTCCGTACTCATCGGATTAGATCTCCATAACTTATGCATGTCGGCATGACAGCGGAGGAAATCGTCAACACTGCCGGCGGGAGATGTACAGTGGATGAAGATTCCGTTGTCGTGATCAGCGAGGGGGAATTGTACAATTTTTCCGTCGGGCTGAAGTGAATTCCCGCTACGGCCGAGCGGCAATGACACGCCGGTCGTACATTCGTTTCGTGGCGGGGGCGCTCTTCGAGTCGTAATCGGTTTAGGAGCCGTTGTTTTGGATGTGCGCTGCACGAGAGCGGGCATGTATGATGTTTGTTGTACGTATCGTGAAGTGTGTAAAGCCGGGGGCAATGACCTGCCGAGGCAGCCCTGTGCCTACCTGCGATCAATGTGTTGTAGAGAACGAATAATTTTTGTCTCTCCGTGAACATTTGAATTGGGATGTCTTTTAAAACCCTCCTTGTCTTTGAGATTTAAGGTTCGTTAACGGGTAGAGAATTGTAGAATTATTGTCCCGTTGTTTTTTATACGAGACTGATCTTCGTTTTTCGAGCGGGTGGAAATAAATAAAAATATTCCCATCCCCCAAGCTGACACCGGGCGTGAATTTTATTAAAAATAAAGCATGATGGCTGTTCACACTCTGCATAGTATATTATTGTAATGCGGCAGTGTGTATGTACGCAAGAAATATACTAGTTATCAGGCCGTTCACACTCCGTACACATATAGTAGTATTATTATGATTCAGAGTGTATACCTACATACAAGAAATATACAAATTGTCGTTGCTACCGTTCATTTGCCCCTACTGTGAATCCTACTACTCGCCCTATGGCATAACAACAGACCTTCATGTATGAGATGAGAATCTCAGAAGAGCTGTGAAGGAAGCTCCTGGGACATTTAAGGACAGCTATTCGCTCTCCCGAACGTTTTCCACATTTTCGTCTGGTCTAAATTTATAATACAATGGGTCCAAATTCGTAATACAATAGGTCCAAATGTAACGGTGTATATATCAATAATATCACATTGCGATTTGATACCAATATTAGCATAGTAATATGAGTTTTACCCTCAGAAAAAAGTAATAAAACCCTGGGCACTTGTCTGGAGCGTGATCGCGCTGAAACTCCTTATAAATGAAGTTCTCGTTGCTATCTACCTATATCATTAATTTCCCCCTGCTGTGAATCCTACTACTAGCCCTGTGACATAATCATTAACCCACAGAGAGATAAAGTGTGTGGAATCTTCTCTTTCCATTTCCTGCCCTGATTCTATCAAATTGGCATCCGCCAGCAGTTCCTTCCCCGTTCACCGACGGATTATTATTCATTGGGCTTCGGTGGCCATAAGTTTTGTCGTAATCTCGCACCTTTTTAATTCGACTGCCAGTCATCATGGGGGAGTTCTGTCGACGTGCATATATACGTTGACAGTAGGCATCATCTGTTGTTTACAACAGCTATTCGCTCTCCAGAACTTTTTACACATTTTCTTCTGGTCTAAATTTATAATACAATGGGTCCAAATTTGTAATACAATAGGTCCAAATGTAACGGTGTATATATCAATAATATCACATTGCGATTTGACACCAATATTAGCATAGTAACATGAGTTTTACCACCAGAAAAAAATGATAAACCCCACCCCCATAAAAAAATGCTCTCTGAGCACTTGTCTGGAGCGTGATCGCCCTGGAACTCCTTATAAATTAGTCGCTATCTATCTATATCATTCATTTTCCATTCATTTGCCCCTGCTGTGAATCCTACTAGCCCTGTGACATAATCATTAACCCACAGAGAGATAAAGTGTGTGGAATCCTCTCTTTCCATTTCCTGCCCTGATTCTATCAAATTGGCATCCGCCAGCAGTTCCTTCCCCGTTCACCGACAAGATTATTATTCATTGGGCTTCGGTGGCCATAAGTTTTGTCGTAATCTCGCACCTTTTGAATTCGACTGCCAGTCATTGCCGCCGAGTTCCGTGCCTACACGTTGACAGTAGGCATCATCTGTTGTTTACAACCCGGAGCCCGTGTGTCGAGATCTGTCATTTTTTTAGCCCGTGTGTTGAGATCTGTCATATTTTAGCAGAGCAACGGCGAAACACTTCCATATGGAGGCGGCGTTTCGCCGAAGAGCGAGTCATACTGCGCCCCTGGAAATGTTCGGAAAACGATTTCCGTGCAATTTTGCGGAAACCCGATGATTGCATTCACACGTCGCAGTGCAGTCGTACCCAGGTGCGCCGTTGATCAGAATATTTAATTCAAAGAGCGGTGTTCATTAGCTCTGCTGAAGGAGGAGCCTGGATGCAGAATTAATAATTTGTGAGGACTTGTCTGTTTGTGTTTCTCTGCGCAACGCTGTGTAATATCGAATCTATAATGTATGGCGTTATGGACTGATAATGCGTTGAGTAGGAGGCTACTGTCTGTCAAAGCGATACATAAAGAAAGCAAACGTACAAATGAATGATGTGGACATGTATATAGATACATATATATATGATGTATCTATATATGCGCATGATTGTCTGTTTGTGTTTTTCTATACAATGCTGTGCGCATTGAATAATAATAAAAATAATGAATATAGCGTTTTATGCAATGCCAAAATTGCTCTCCTGAGCACTTTTCAGGAGCGCCTTGGTGCGCGATCGCACCGGCGCTCCTTATAAATGAAGGTCTGATTAATGACCCTAATAATGTACATCACTTAAATATAGCGCTTTATGCAATGCCTCAAAGCGCAGGTCCAGTGGCTGCAGCCGAAGCGCGCCTGACCCAGAAGTGTAAGATCCGTATTCTGTATGGATGATCACCGGGACAAATCCCTGCTCTTTGCGAAAAGTGACCAGATGTAACGAGACAGGCGTTTCAAATTCTGCTCCCGAGACCGCCATTTTACGTTCCCCATCTGACGGACGAGAATGCACGTCAGTCTTTGGCCATTTTCCCAAAGGCTGAAGGAGAGACAAGGATTTGTTCACACAGCTAATTTGTGTAATTTACTAAGTTTGTAAAAGTCGTAGAAACGACCTTCCTATTGCAAAGCAAGCACTCTACCACTGAGCCAACTCAGTTACTCTCTGTAATTTCTGTCAAATGCTAACAAATGAATGATGAAGAGTACAAAATTTGAGTGACTGGGATTCAATAGTGTTAAGTACATTTTTGTAGTTTTGAGATAACTGGACTTAAAGATTCCATGGCTTTCAATAAGTTAGAAAATTCGAAAACTCTGGGACAAAACCGGATCAAAACTGGACCGATGATGATGATGATGATCATAAATTACCATTTGTTATCGTCTGCATTGAAATTAACTTTGTTGATAAAAACAGGTTTAATCCTGGTATAGCAAAAATTGGGCCAAAAATCACAATTTTTGAAACTTTTAAGGTAATTTTTGCGTTTTTGTTTATATTCAATTTGATACAATAACAAATTAATTAGAATATATTTTTTTCCTCACATTTTTCATGTTTTTAGATTTTATTAATACAATGGTTAATATCTCAAAAAGTGGATTTGCGACATGTCCCTGCTTTTGATGAGATGGGTCACATATATATATTATATTGATTATGAAGGAAAAAAATATTTTTGCTGTCATGGAGCAAAAGTGGCGCCATTTTGGTATCCAGGGTCCTGTAAATTATTTTTTTCACGCAAGGATATAATCTCAACTGTGTTTCTTAATTCATATTAGAAGTATTTTGATTTTAATTGATCTGAAGAAAAAGTTATTGAAATTTGAAGTGCCCAAGATGTAGAAATTTAGGACCCCAAATTCATTTTATAATCTATGATAATAACCTTACATTAATAGAGGTTGGATATAACGTACAAGACATGAAAAATACTATTTCCGGCGACCTAGAAGTTGGTAATTTAGCAATATATTTATTTATTCCGCCTACGAGGCCATTTGTGTTTTAAATGTAGAGTAGAGAAATAGATTCTACGAAAAGCAGACAATTATGATATAAATTTAAAACTGTTTTTCCTGTTTTATTAAATCCCACAGCAACGCGAGAGGGTGGCCTCAGCAATGCACAGGCAGGAGACCGTGGATTGCCTCAAGAAATTCAATGCTCGTCGTAAGCTTAAGGTAAGGAGCTCGTAATGTAATGCTCATTGTAGCCTTAGGGTAAAGAGTTAATAATTTAATGCTCGTCGTAAGCTTAAGGTAAAGACTCCAGATCCCGTTAGTAACCCGTTATCGTAATAATTGTCATTCAATTCAATGCACGTCATTAACTTATCATGATAATTGTCGTTCAATTCAATGCACGCCGTAAACTTATTCGGATAGTTGTCATTCGATTCGATCCACGTCGTAAACTTAAAGACTCTAGATCCTGATATAAGCAGTTATCTTGGTATTTGTCATGGTGACAGCGATAAGTGTCATTACGACCGTAATCGTCATTAATCATTGCCATCGTCTGGATAATGTACTTTACTGGACATCGTGTTAGTGATGATTCATTTTGTGACCATGATTATTATCGGTGATGATGACAAAAGATTTGTTTTATTCCGTTTTCAGGTTTCTTGGGAGACAAATCTTATATTTGCCGTAATGATAAAGATCGCCATCATCATGATAAAGTTCATTGTTAATACAATAAATATCATAATAAGTAGGCCCCTATAATTATCATAATGTGATGGATACAAACCTATTAGAGTGAAAATATAATGTTTTGGAGATTATTGTTAATGGGGTTCTTGTGTTTACAATAACAAAATGAGATGTCGAGACTCGATGGTTCAGTGATTTCAAGATTACAGATTCGTCGAGCGACAGAACCACTTTGCAGCGTGCCCTTTATAAGCAATACACTTTATCTTGATTACTTATCAAGGAAGGAGTATAAATGGAAGCGTGCCAGGTGGTACTTGTCAACAGGCTTCAGCCGTTTGGGCCTACACATGGGACGTATGTGTGGATCTACCGAGATACTGATTTGCAGGATTTAAGTTTAGGTGGACAGTTATTACCGAAGCGGATAATCCATTCTACATAATGGTATTTCTACATAACGGAACCGGCCCGTCGTGACTGATATTCCAGTGGCTCTAACTGGTATATCAAAGGCTTTGGGTGGCTCATATAACCACTGCGTTGAGTAGGGCCAGGAAACCTATTCATTCGTTCATTGATTAGGGTACGACCGATCGTAGGGAATTGTGACTAGTAGTAGGACCGATCGTCTGCCGATACGACTGGTTCCACGACCAGTATTGGTGGTACGGCTAGTCGTACGACTAATCACGCGACTGTATGATCAACGATTATCCACAACTAGTGGTACGACCATGTAAGACCTATGTACGGCCTGTCTACGATTGAAATCGCAGGGCAGAAGTTTTGAACATGATCGCCGACCGACCTTGCTACGACTGATTTTGTTGTTACAATCGCCTACATCCCCTGCAACTAGTCGTACGATCGTCCACGACTAGTCGTACGATTCAAACACTTTTCAGTCGCAACTAGGCCGCAGCACGGCAGGTGGTACATGTCAACTAACGCTGATATTGCAGCCGTTTTGGCCTACGTAATGGGTCAGACAAGAGATTGCCATTGACCAGGAGTAATGGGTCTCATCAAGATGAAAACGATATAATAAAAAGAGAAATATTGTCGTTATAAAATGGCATATATTTGCTAAAGATTAAAATAGATGGCAGAAAATTTCCCCAATAATTTGTTGGAGGAAATTTCTCCTATTTTATGCGGGAATCGCACACTGCTGTGAAAACACTGTCGTCCGCTGTCCTACAGATAGTTGGTGATGATGCGTCATGATGAGTTTATAACATTACTTTAATAACTTAGCTCTTATCATGCAGGAAGTTTGATATCAAGCCATTACTAGATGGTCAATCCAATACGGGAGCCTGCCCATGCAGCCACTGTGCATCACAACTTTAGGGACTCATTGCAAAATGTAATCGGGTAGGTAGATCTTTGCGTTCTGATTCAGCAAAACTTCATATGACATTTATGCCAATATTCTTTGTGGATTTTCTGTAAATTTGCAATATTGCAATCAGTAGATCTTTGCATTCTGATTCAGAAAGACGCCACCCGTAGTTTATGTAATTTACGTGAAAAGTAAATAAGCACGGGTAGTAGTCATATTTCTCTGAAATATGCTCTTTTTTTCCCCCAGTGTATTTTGTGGTGTCTAAATGTGTGACAGTCCCACCAGATCGCAATGTGCCGTTTTATGTAGTGCATCAAAATATGTGAATATGTACGTTGATATGTATTTTATTTTTATTTCAACATTTTATGTCAGGGTAACTTCTTTAGTCACTGGCTAATCTTCCAGAAGGCCCTGTGACGCAACGAACGGACCAGGGGATAGAGGGGAAAACCGGAGTGCCCGGAGTAAAACCTCTAGTTGTACACATGGACATCCCTATTTGCACGTCCGACTGGGGATCAAACCCCGGTTGCAGTGGTGCAAGAGCACTCACTACATACACCACAGCCTACTCTTTAATGGCAAACCTAGGGATATTGTCCAAAAGTCATAAATTGAGTTGAGGTTGTTTCATTAGCAACTGAATATTTCCTTTACAACGGTCTAAAAAGGCAAGGTAGGATAGGATGTTCCTTCGTTGAGTTACCAATACATGACAAATGTCACTCTCCATTTTGACAGACGTTAGAATAGCATAAAAAATAAAAGATATTTTCCATTGTTCAAATTTAAATTAGTGATGTTTTTGTCACAGTATTCAAAATGTTTGACTTCCAACCACTTTTTAAAAATTTTGGCCGATATAACTACTGATTATGCAAATTGAAATTTCGCGATATATCCGTGGTTTGGATAGAAATGGTCACAAAATAATACTTGATTTTAGTCTTCAACGAGAAAGTACACAGGTGACAAACGAGGAAGAGGTGATGTTAGTGGTGTAATCATACTAGACAGAAGTCTTCACCAGGAGACTTTACACAGACCGTCCACAAGATAAAAGCTAAAAGCGTACACTGGGCCAAAAAAGAGAGCGTGCAAGGGATAGTTGAGTGATTTTGGAGGATCAGTTGGTAATACATCAGACAAGAGAGATAATTTCCCAAACGGCACTTAAACACAGACGTTATATAGTGCCAGATAGGTTAATTATAAATCAAGTGGATTGCGGTTAACTACTACAATATGGTACCCCTCACGCACACCCCAAACACCCTAGGAAGAGGTGATGTTAGTGGTGTAATTATACTGGACAGAAGTCTTCACCAGGAGACTTTACACAGTAAGTCCACAAGACAAGGAGTAAGTACTGCCTGCCACGCCTTCGCTAAAAGTGTACACAGGGCCAGAAAAGAGGAGTGATTTGATCGTTTGACCAGTGCCAGTAAAGTGTCCAGTGCCAGTAAAATGTTTAAGAAATTACACATACTGTAAGGCCACAAAATTGGAGGATATACTGGATTGTTTCGATGCAAGGATATATATATATAGGGCATCAATTAAAAGAGGGGTGATTAACTCTCGTCGGGCTCAATTTTTTTACACTGTGTACACTCAATTAATTTGGGCTAAATTGAAATAAAAGCATACAACAATTGAAACAATTATTTCACCAGTTTCCTTTCAACTGATAAAATTATGTTGCTCATGGAAATTCTTAACTATAAAAAATATTCGGGCTGGTACCTTACTTTCACTCCCAGAATTGCTCGATAAAATCAGTCACTTTGTCCTGATAAATCTCACCCGATTATTCAGCCAAATGTTGCTCTGCATTATGTCTCCACTAAAACTAGCCATTGTTTATCACAGATAACCTTTCAAACCAAAAATTTACTGACATTTTCAATATCAACAAAGACTGAAAATAACCGCTTTCGAAAGATTGGTGTTTTGTGATTATCACAGGGATCTGTTTTGCGATGATTTCTGGGGTTGCATACAGTTAGAACCGGGTTGAAGTTGGCTGGTGTCTTCTGCGCAACATTTCGTCGCTCGTGTGTGGGGGCGCGAGCGCTTACGTACTCGATGCTAATTGACACCACTCTCGCATGATGAGGTTTAACTTGATACGGTCATAAAGTACATGTGTAGGCAATGAACATATACATGGAGATTTCTCACAATGAAACTTTATGTCTGATCACCACCATATGGGGAATAATCAAACTAGTCTCCATTGAAAGTATATAGGTCACAAAAAGGGTACTAGAGCAGGTATCTCGCGGACAATTACCACAGGATTGCCCTAACCATAACATAACCCCAAATGCTAATGTAAGGGTTGTAGGTCAATGTTCTGGGGTAGTTGTTTGTGGTGTGGGGGGATAGTTGTGTTTATTAGGGGTGAGTTGTCCAGGGGGGGGTAATTGTCGGACATGCAGAAAAGAAGGGTGATTTGGATGGTACTGTAAGTCATCGATGACATTGTACATACGGCCACAGATCAGAGACAGTACTCAAGAGGGGCCTTCAGTGAATGTAAAGGTGGGTCCGTACAACGAGTGGATATTGGGGGGTACTGGTCCATATAGTATTAAAAAAAACATTACTATACGGTCCACAAAATAGGGGGGTTACCCCACTAGTCTTCAAGGAAAGTGCACAGGGGTCACAAAGGAGGGGGGTGAATTGGGTGCTACGGTTTCTCAGAACTCAACGGTACTGCACAGGAGTCAGAAGCAACGAGTAGTCCTGGCTTTGTTTAAATTGGACATAGCAGTGTTGTCATAAGAGCGCATTGAAATTCTGCTTAGTAAAAATAGGTGAGGATTTCCTCACCCGCCAATTTTTTTTGGGGGGTGTCACACCAAAGCACACAATGTGTTACATAGTGTTTCACATCACCTGTACCTCATGTTTTATACAATAAACCCCTTTCAAGTAATAACTTAACTATATTCCTATTTTTTTTTTAAACAGAAAGTCCCCCCTCATTTCAATTCCTAGTGACAACACTGGGACACAGGTTTACAAAATCGATTTTCCAATCCCCCAATTTTCTATTCTTTGGTGTCTTCTTTGGTGTCTTTTTTGGGTGTCACACCAAAGCAAATAATGTTACATAATGTTTCACAGCACCTGTACATTGTTACATAATGTTTGTTGCACAGCACCTGTACGTCATGTCATGTTATATACAATAAACCCCTTTCAAGTAATAACTTAACTGTATTCCTAAAAAAGTTTAACAGAAATTCCGCCCTCATTTCAATTCCTAGTGACGACACCGGTACACAGGGTTACAGAAGAGAGGGAGGCTACTTGACTCTAGTCCACAATTAGATTGTACAGGGGGGGAGGGGGGGGGGGTCACAGTGGGT
>JAODAI010247504.1:0-10251 GCA_027575025.1 Scotoplanes globosa | reverse complement strand
TAACATAATTACAAGTGTCACCTCAATGGTAAGTATATTTGTTAGAGAGATTCAATAATCACAATTATATTCTAAGATTCTGATGAATACTGAACTGGACTCATACATGTAACTTGAGTATAACGTTCAGGATACCACCGGTATCACAAACAGACAAATGTCCTGGGTCGACAAGTGTCATGGATGGTCACCGGGCTTGCGCCCAGCTACTCTTGTTCAACAAAGGGACCCGGTGTAACGAGGCAGGCGTGAATAATCCTTCTCCCGGGACCGACATTTACGGACGTGAGTTCACAACTAGTTCAACAACCTTTGTCCATTTCCCAAAGGCTGAAGGTGAAGTGAGGATTTGTAAACACACCATTACTGTATAGCGTTGCAGTTTGCAATATACAGAAAAAGACCTGGTTCAAAAGGGAATCGAACCTGTGACTCCCAAGCAAGCACTCTGCCAACTGAGTCAACTCACCTCACCTCCTTGGACCAACTCACCTCCTTGGGTCGCTCGGTTCAATTTTGTTTAAAAGAGGGACAGAGTATATTACTTGATCAATCAATCAATGAAACGAAAACGCATCAACTGGCATGCAGTACATATATGTGCTATGCATTTGTAACATGTGTGGGTAAGGTTTTAACCCAGAGTTAGTCATTGTCGTGGACACGAAAACGGGCCATTACCATTAGAACAGATGTTCAGTGTGTCTGAGAGCGAGGTTTGTCGACGACACACTCAGTGCACATTATCGTTCAACTTTATAAATGTTCAGTGTGTGGAAATATATTTAACCAGTTTGCTGCTTGTTTGCTGCTCGTTTGCTGGTTGACTCGAAAGCACCCATTACCGTTGAACCTTGATGTTCAGAGTGTCTGAAAGGCTTCAACCAATTTGCTGCTTGTCCGTCGTCGACATGAAAGCACACAAATGTTTAGTGTGGGAGGATCAGCCAGTTGCTGCGTCGTCCACATAACGCACCGCACCCACTATTGTCAATATGTTGTCATAAAGTACAGTACTGGCAACCGACGATGACACTTGGGATGACATTGGTAGATAGACAGTTGCGAGGCCCATGTTCAGAAAGATACATACATGACATACATGTATACATGTACCTTTCGTAATTCAACCAGGGAGCTGCTATTCTCCCTGGTTCAACACTACATAATTCCATTCTCCTTAGCTTAATTTGAAGCATGACACTGCCATTGATCACTAGCTTGGCGATATCAACTTGGTCATTTGAGGGGGGGGGGGAGTTGTCTCCTGATACATCCCCTGGACCAGCCAGTGACCTTGCAGGGATTTCATTATTTAACAGATTTAATAGTTGTAGGTACTAACCACTAGTAGTATTCCTGAGTACTTCAGTTATTGATTGTCAGTTGATTGCAATGCCATGATTGCAATGCCATGCCATGCATGCACTAATACATAAAAAGAAAGTAATCTGTTATTTACCTGATTTACCTGACTCCACTTCAATCCTTGGAGTAGGTAGAAGTGGATTGAAGGGCAGGAAGACTAATGTCCTGTGTAAGCAATTGACGCTGAATTGACTGCATCCTCAGAAAGTCTATTCCAGTGCTTCACTACTCGTACACTAAATACATGTTTTCTTGCATCAAGTCTAGCATATGGAGTAAACAGTTTAAACCTGTGGCCCCTAGTTTGATTATAACAGTGCCTTCTAAAAAAAATGTTGAAAATGTTATGTACAGTTCAAGACCATGCTTCAACTTGATTTATTCAAGATGATCATGATGGTGGCTTAAAATTTCCAACTATGTGTTTCCTTAATTAGGCCTATAACCAAGTTCACATGCATCAATAAACAATCAATCGCAACTTCACAAGGATTTTTTGTGTTTTTGCTCTTTTGTATAAATTTATCTACCAGTATGTAAATATATCGATAAGCCCTCTTACTAGTATGGTGGTAAAATGACTTTACTAATTAATTTTCACCTAGAGTCTGCACAATTATAGCTGTCGCTTGAATAAAAAACAAATAATTCTGGATAGTTCTATTCGATTGAAGAAGTATTTTGACTCGGTCATGTGCAGTGAAGTACTGTACAGTAATAATAATTCCAACATTATATTATGTCTGCTCTTCTGATCAATAAATATTATGTACAGTATGTGTAGAGTCATGCAGAGGTAATTTTGCGTTGAGATTGAGGTGAATTTCTTGTTAAAATACCGACATCTAGTCTGCTCTTCTGATCAATAATTAATTATTATGTGTAGATCTAGCCACGCAGAGATCATTTTGTGCTGAGAGTGAGGTGATCGAATTGACATCCCACTATTACAATTAACCTTACATCAACTGTTGTTACTTTTGAGAGTGCTGAGCTGTTTAAGCTTCATGTGTAACACTAACAGATTGGTTTGTAATTGTACTTGAAGCTACAGTATATAGTAGAGGCAGCCCACCAATCTTTCAGTTCACCGACCTTGTGCTTGTGTTGACCAAATAGCTGTATATATCTCTGTTTCTTTGTTTAGGGTATATGGGAAGAGCACAACTTGAATCCCGTCTAAAACAGAACTTTGAAACCACGGTCCCGTCAACAGGGGACAGGCCGCATGTCAACCTCTGGCAGTCACGTACCCGAAGTAGGCCCGGATAGTTCTACCGCAATATTACCACCGCCAATGATTATTACAGAGTGTGGCATATGCGGGAAAAGATTTACGGATCCCGTCAAGTACAGAGTTCACGAGGGGTACCACAGACGAATGGGTCGTTACAAGTGTCGCTTTTGCGATAAAACTCTTTCCGGAAACACAAATTTAATTCACCACGAACGGGTTCATACTGGCGAAAAACCTTACAAATGTAACGTGTGTGGGAAAGGATTTATACAACTTGTTAATTGTCGGGCACATGAATGCACTCACCAGCGTTCATAGTGTGTAAAAACATTAATTAATGTATCGTGTGTGGAAAATGATTTACAAACAACTTTTGAATTGTCAGGCACATTGATCAATGAACTCTCCAGCATTCATAGTGTGTATAAAAACATTATTATTAATGTAACGTGTGTGGAAAAGGATATACAAGTTGTGATTTGTCGGGCACATCAATGCACTCTCCAGCATTGCGGTGGATTGTAAAGTTTAATGTACATATGAAAACCTTTAATGGTAACGTGTGTGGGAAAGGATTTATACAACTTGTGAATTATCGGGCACACTAAGGCACTCACCGGCGTTGGGAGTATACTGTACAAAGACATTATTTAATGGTAATGCTCTAGTTCGGACTTTGCCACTCTGATGATCCAAACTCCGGATACATAATACATGTAGGGAGAACGGTATGTCATCAACTACTGTACCTTTAAGTGTTTTAGAAATCAAGACTGGGAGTTAGTACTGCCACTGGTCTTCTCGTGTAACCTTTTTAATCACCCCTGCAACACCCAACACATCACTGGAAGGATGCGTTGCAGGAGACACCCTCTCGACAATACAACCTGGACAATTAGCCCTGGACAATTTCCCCCTGGACATTTCCCCCTGGACATTTCCCCCTGGACAATTTCCCCCTGGACAATTTCCCCCTGGACAATTACGCTCCCAGAAAACCTAACCCTTAAGAGTGTTAGGGTTAGAGATGGAGTTAAGAGTTGGTTGCCCAGGTATTTGTCCGGGGATACTCGTGCCCTATATACAACCGAGAGATCCCCATCTTGGCAGAGTGGAGATGGGATCATGGGAGACTGATTTTCAACGATAAAATCATACTAATTAAATGGTACATATTATCGATTCTTAATTACTGTGCCACTCATCATTTATTCCACAACTTCAACGGTGTGCACTGAAGATGGTGCTGTTAAATATAGAACTTTTTTTTATTGTGATCTTTAAAGCTAAACTAAATTTGGTAAGTATGCCAGTATGCCTACTCTACTAGTTAATGTAGCTGTACCAGTTCATGTCAAATAGACACTAGTGAAAATCTTACAGCCAGATAATGTATACTGTTTCAAAATTGACTATACATAGTCTTGTTAACGGGTCATTCCGTGTCAAATCAACCAATTTCCTGAAAATTGGTACGGGTCACCTCTTAGAATTGGCTGAAATTTATATATGTGTATCCATGTCTATTATTAACACATGCAAAATTTGAACCTTCATGGACTCTTAATCGTTTCGGAATTATGGCACGTTGAAGTTGGGTGGTATGCCCACAAAATGTGTGCGCAATTCGCATCAACACAGATTTGGCATTTTTGAATTCCTTTTAGAGACACTTTAAAAAGAGTAATAAAGCTGGAAATGGTTGCCTTAGGGTAACTTCTACCCAAATGAATCCAAATCTGGCCTCTAAACCAGTCTATCACATCAACTTTTTCTTTTACAGGCTCCTCAAAACACCAATTTGTTACGTGAAAATAAAATTCCATTTTCAGTGCCCCATATATGTGACCCAGCACAACATAACCCAGAACATGTTGACAAAGTTGAAAATGGAGCTTTACATAGCAAACTTTGAAAGAACTGGAACTAAGCTTTACAATGGTACTAAAATAATGTTAGTCGGGTATATACTCTTCAGAATATTCAAAATTGTATATCATAAGAATATTCGCTTTGAAAGAAGTCTATTGTAAGGAAATCCAATTCTAAACAATTTATGCATTTCATCAATTTTATGATATAAAACCATTAAAAATGGCGGGAAATTTTGGAAAAACTTGTAAGCAACCCCAAATATTTTGTTATGGCAATAATATTAAGTATTCTAAAAAGTTGCCTCAAAAAAATATTTTAAAAATATTTATTTACTATCGGTTGCTATGGTAACCATATTCAGGAAATTTTGAGACAAAAATATTCAAAAACTGTTGAAAAAGCTATTTTTGTGCAAATATATTCATTCCTGGAAAATAAAAGTTTCAGAATATGAAACAAAACTATGTTTTGACTTAGTTTATCAAATAAAATAAAATTTGTCCTTAGCAAGCAAATATTTTCAGATATATTTACTTCTAAAGCTGTTTCCTTGAAATGAGATTTTGCGACTGTTCCGGGTTTTGTTGTGTTGGGTCACATATATGTATCCAAAACCAAATCCCAGAAAAGCTGCATATTACACATGTATGTATATTATACAAATAATGAATGTTTATGAGTGTATTGGTTGGAAATATTTCCTGAGTTGGAAGAGGAATGTTGTTTTCAACGAGGCGAAGCCGAGTTGAATACAACATTCCTCTTAGTTGTCCAGTTATTCGCATCCAAAAATCAGTTATAATCATTTTTGGGTGTTTTTGCGCATATTGGGGGACCCGGGTACACATGAAGTAGAGTAGCCTTGGAAATCACCCAAATTGTAATATCTTGTTGCCCATGGGGGCTTTTAGCTAAATTCCAGAATTGGAGCGAATAGAACACATCAATATGTTGTTATTTCTATTATAATTTGCGTGCACATAATTTCCCCCAAACTGCCCGATTGTTTTAAACGATTAAAAGTGATTTTTTGATGTGAATATCCCCAAAACTACATTGCCTATCCATAATTTGAGGCCATATTTGGATTCTATGGCCAAAACTAAATATATGTTAAAGTATTTACAGACAGTGGTGATGTTTCGTTGAAAAATGATTTGGTCACAAACATGGCACCAAGTGATCGCGTCTGAACTGGTCGGCCGAGTCTTGGACTGAATTCCCAACTTTGTGAGGCTGTATTTCAAAAAATATTTACCCGATAGTGCTCAAATTTTGCATGACTTACTATCTCTGTATCATCTACAAATACTACAAAAATAAGCCCAAACTAACATGGTCATCTATCATTTTTCACCTCATGGCCATTTTATTCATATTCAAATTTCGGTAAAATTTCAAAATGCTGCCTAACCATGAAGGAGAAGAGTCTAGCTCCAAAATGATCTTTCGACCTGTAGTATATTAGAAACATATAAACAATAGTGTAAGTTTCATGTTGGTGTGAAGGTGCGACCTAGGTCAAATCTTGACTTGAATTTCAATGAATTTTCAGTATTTTGTCCACGGAGGCAACTTTGCCGCCTTGCTCCTAAAAAATGAAATGAGTTGGAGCTCCATACTTTCTGGTGGGTAACAACATATACCTATGTTATATACATGTGCAATATAAATATTTTCTTGGTATTGTTTTTGGATATATGGGGCACTGAAAATGGAAATTTATTTTCACGTCTTTAACAAATTGGTGTTTTGAGGAGCCGAGCCGGTAAAAGAAAAAGTTGATGTGATAGACTGGTTTAGAGTATTTGGGTAGAAGTTACCATAGGCAACCATTTCCAGCTCTATTACCATTTTTAAAGTGTCTCTATAAGGTATTCAAAAATGCCAAATATGTGTTAATGCGAATCGCACACACGTTTTGTGCGCGTACTACCTAACTTGAACGTGCCATAATTCCGAAACGATTAAGAGTTTGAGGTTAAAATGTTGCATGTGTTCATTATAGACATGGCTACATGTTATATAAATTTCAGACAATTCTAGGAGGTGACCCGTACCACCGCTGGTTAATTTGACACCTGAAGTTGTGAGAAAAAAATGTGAAGGACAACCAAGTGCTTGACATAATGGATTAACTACATGTACCAATTAACTGTTATCATGCGGATGTCGACAAATGTCGACATTGTAAAAAGGAAAAAATAAATTAAAAAAAGTTTATCAGCATGATAAGGGTTAAGATTTTGACCATCCAAATAATACATTTTTGTCATCCAAAGAACTTCAATTTCTTTAATGATTGTTTCAATAAGATGACTCCTAAAAGTAAACCGTTAGTTTGCCATCTGGAAGCCTCAAACACTTCAAATGCCGCCACAAGCAGGAAAAAATAATTCCATCCTAAAGAACTTGGTAAATTATTTACAAATGCACCTTTCAAATGTTTTAATATTAATGACTTTTCCCATTATTAATCATATCAAAAATGTGGGACATGTTGGCCTTCCCCTGTAAACTCTGTGCCAACTTGTGCTGGCACTTCGCCACTGGTCGAGTCCCCTCCCCTGAATATAATTTATCCTTGATGGTCAATATAAAATATTTGAAGCGTGTCAAAAATCTTCAGGGATCCGAAAGTAGGAAAAAAGGAAGCAGAAGAGGCTATTTAGGCTCCATCAAAAGGAGATGAATTAACTCAAATCAATCGATTCAAAGGAAACTTGGAAGTAAAACATTGATTTTGGGAAATTGTGACAAACAGTGGTAACATCACACTAATGTCACCTTTTCTCTGCTTTTGCATCTAGGGACATTGAGATCATTACAACCAATTGTCAGTGTCCGGTCCACAGACAGCAGCAGCTCTGCTTCCGATGGGACCTCTGAGGGCGTCACGTTTTGTAAATACTGCGGGAAGGAATTCCCATTATCGCAGCTGCAGAAGAAGAAGTACCACGAGACGTACCATTGGCGGGCCCGGGCGGCCCTCTACTGCTGCCAGTATTGTGGGATGAGCTGCCACTCTGAGAATGATAAGATACGTCATGAACGCATTCACACAGGTGTCAAACCATTTGAATGTGGTACCTGCGGAAAACGGTTTACCAGGAAGACCAACTGTAAGCAACATGAGAAAACACATCTCGATAAACAGTGTATACATACAAATGACAGGAACTTTAGCATGTAGCCAGCAGGAAAAAACACATCTCTGTAGGTGAAAAACATGTGGTAAATGGATTACCAGGAAGATCAGTTGTAAGCAGCACGAGGAAACACATCTCGATAAACAGTCCGTTGTGAACAACTTAAAGAAACTTTAGCCTGTAGCCAGCATGACCCTGTTTAAGGTGAAAAACATGTAGAAAACGGTTTACCTTGTAACCAGCAAGACCACCTGTAAGCAGCATCAATAAACACATATCTCCCTAGGTGAAAAACCTGTGGTAGACGCCAGACGGCTTACCATTTGCAATACACTTTGTAAGCAGTCATGAGAAAACACATCTCCCTTGAAGCAGTTTTCAGACTAAGAACATATTAACTGATGCAATGTTGTCTCCTCGCTTTATGCTCGGGCACCAGAGTTTCGGATCATGGACACCAATCCAGTGATCCTCAACCGGAAAAAAGTATTTTGAGTACGGCGCTATATTACACTTCTGGGTTAAAACTTTAGACAAAGACGAGCCATAAAACAAGATCAATCAAACTACAGTAGACAAGTTGTGAACAAATGAACGAGAGTTTAACCTGTAAGTTGCATGAAAATACACATCTCCCTAGATGAAAAACCTGTAGCAAACTAATTAGCATCAAGAATACTGGCAAACATCGAACATATCCTTCCTTATGCACTTGTCATTGAAATCCCGGCCCCCAGGTACACGGGGATAGCGGGGACTGTAGCGGGGATGTGCATTTTGAAAATATCATATCCCCGCTATTAAAGTCCCGGCTAAACTTATAAAAGACCTGGCATAGCGGGGCAACATTTTGCCGCACATCCCGGCTAAAGTCCCCGCGTAGCGTGGGAAAAACTGCTCCATTCAAGCACTACTTCAATGGTCGCACGTCCCCGGCTACAAGTCCCCGCTCAATATTTGACATGCACACCCCGGCTAACTTTCGTGTAACTTCCCCGCATCGGGGACATAATTTTTTGAACATCCACGGCTAAGTCCCGGCTAAGTCCCCGCCCATCCCCGGGTACCTAGGGGCGGGGATTTCAATTGACATTGTGCATTACACCTACATATTGTGACTGTAAATACCACCTATTATTATTTCAAGCACCATGTCACTATTCTTTGGCAGGTTCTGCTTGTCATAGACCAGACCTTCACCCTACCTTGCTGCTGGTTTCACTACGACATATGTTAGGGACTTTTGAGAGATATCCCTGCATATATATACTTCAATCATACTGACACCCCCATTTGGTTACACCATCGCCCATAATGTACCAAGCTTATTTTTGATCAGTCAGAATGTAATCTACGATGTGATATATTTATGGTTTATGAATAATATATTATGTTTTGTGCACTTGCTGCAGTGAGTACTGTACCTTAGTGTTGTGGCATATTTGTAAAGCAGCTTTTGTTGGGTGTGGCTATACAATAGCTAAACTTGACAAGCAAACAATCATATATGTGGAAACTGTGGAATATGGGACTTAATTTATTACAAGACCAAGTTATGAGCGATGGTATACAAAAAAACACGCTAAGTGTTTACTTTTAGCATAGTCCGTAAAGGGATATACTTTAAACAACTTTAGGGATGTATAGACATTGATACTTTCATACATAAAATATACAGTATAAAGTACAGTATGTCCGTTCATTTTCAATTATATTTATCTATATTTAATTGTATATATTGATTAAAAGTGTTGTTTTAATAAAAACATATTTTACAGTGCATTACTTTGTGTGGATGTTTTTTAAAATTTTAGTTGGTTTATTTAGGACAAGATGCATTACATCCAGCACAATTAGAGCTACCGGTATGTCATTTAAATTTACTCTTTACGTGCAACAACTTTCTGTTGGTGGCAGATTTTTACCTGATGTACCTGACTCCACTTAAATCATTGGAGTAGGTAGACTTGGATTGAAGTGCAGGAAGACTAATGTCCTCTGTAAGCCCCCCCCCCCTCTTCACATAATCGTCCACATGGCCTTTAAAGATGTTGAATTGACTGCATCCTCAGAAAGTCTATTCCAGTGCTTCACTACTCGTACACTAAATATATACATACAGCAGACTGTAGTTTGATTATGACACAATTCTTGCCTCTATGCCTTCCACCGTCAGTCCATCTTCTCATTTCAGACCGGTCAATTTATCCCATGATACATGGTCTCGTGGTACTTCTTCTTCTGCAGCTGCGATAATAGGAATTCCATCCCACAGTATTTACAAAACGTGACACCTTCAGACTGAGAGGTTCCACCGAACGTAGAGCTGCCGTCTGTGGACTGGTCACTGACAATTGGTTGTAATAATCTCAATGACCCTAAAGGTATAAAAAACAGAGAAAAAGTGCTACATGTAGTGTGATATTACCATGTTTTGTCAAAATTGCCAAATATCAACGTTTTGCATCTTAGTTCCCTTTGAATCGATACATACATTATGATTTGAACATGTACTGTATGTATACGTCCTTTTCATTTCTGCTTCTTTTTCCTACTTTTCGGATCGCTGAAGATTTTGACACGCGCCAAATATTGTACAATGGTGGAAGGACTACCCAAATT
>JAODAI010247393.1:0-10252 GCA_027575025.1 Scotoplanes globosa | reverse complement strand
GACATGCTTATATTAAACTCGACATACTCATATTAAACTGGACATTCTCATTTCGATTTGGACATCCTTATATAAAACTCGACATGCTCATTTCGAAGTGGACACTTTTAATGTACTTGTCGCTCCGTACCCTGGCTATACGATGCGCCGCCTGGCCGGACATCATCGAAAAATTGTCGAAACACTGGGGGGGTCGATACACCTGTATCGGCCTCGATGTGAAGCCCGGCTAAGTCGTTTAAATGTAGGTATTATGGGAGATAATAATTTAGACATGGTGTATATTATGGGTATACGGATGTTGGATACTATCTGTGTGCAGGAGTCGAGGTCGAAGGGGGATACAGCGAAGCATGTTACCAGATGAGTAAATTGTTTCAAGAAGGGGGGATGGAAAGAGTAACACGGGGGGATTCTAATATCAGCATAGAATGGTAAGCAAGTGGTGAGGGTATATAGGTGGGAAGGGATAACTGGTAGGATGTGGGTTATACTTAGGAATCAACTGATGGGTATTACGTATAATTATATGTCGTCCCCAAACAGGGAGGGTGGAAGCCGATAAGATTGCCTTTATGGATGGGCTGGAGAGGATTATGGGCCAGGTAGACGAGGGTACCCATGCTGAACGTAGCGGGGGAATGTAATGCTCATGTTGGAGTCAGACAGATTGAGGAAGAGGAGGGTGTAGGGAATTTCGAATGGACCACTAGGTACAGGGAGGGCAGCGAGTCGGCATATGTATGACTTTTGTAATGGCATGTGGGTGACCGTTTTTTTTATAGAAAAGAGCGCCAGTCAAAAAAGATCGTATAGAGGTGGGTTGCACAATACGGACGTGGACTTGTTTGTAGTTTGGAGGTGACAATTGTGGAGAGATAAATACTGTAATGTTTTAGCCGGGGGACATGTTACCACGCATCATAAATATATCGTTTTTGTTTTACGGTTACATAAGCGTAATGCAGTGAAGGAAGTGGGCCAAAACGTGATTAAATGGTGTTTATGCAAGGGGTAGGTGGCTTAAGTCTAAATAGATAGGGTGACACGTATATTTACAGAACTACATGATCAGGTAGGTTGGCGAGAGTAGGAGAGGTGGATATTTAAGCTTGCTTTTGTTGTTGTGGTAGAGGAACTTTGTGGAAGGACACCGGGCAAGAAGGGGGATTTGTATACGAAAAACCTGACAAAGTATATGGAGAGGGCGTTGTTTGAGATGAGGGAGGTTTGGAAGAAATTAGAAAAAGGCGAGGGAACCGGAATTAGCCATACGTGAATTGTGTGGACATAATAATACGTTAGCTAGGAAGGCCGTAAAAGAGGCAAGATACGATATGGAAGATAACATTTATAAGCAACTGGATGATGACGGGCGAGGAAACTTATTTTTATGATAGCACGGTACAGGGAGGAAGAGGTAGTATACGTCAATAGGTATATTGGTTATCGATCCGGGTGGAAGGTTGATCAATGCAATGATGATGTAATTGCGGTATGGGATAACTACTTCAGTGAGCTGTATAATCAGGGAAGAGGTGCTTATCTGGATTTACCCAGTATAGTGATGGTAAGATTGAAGTCGTTGATATTTCGGACATTAAAGTGGACTGGGCTCTGAGACGGATCAAGAAAGATAGAGCTGCTGGTTTGGACGAAACGAAGGTCGACATGTTTGTTATTTAATGGGATGTGAGAGTGAAGTGCCTTACGATACTGTTCAATGTGTGTTTCAGAGAGGGGAGTACAACAAGGAAATGGAAGCAGAATGGTGATATCCATGACCCAGAACAGTATTGGGATATCACAATGTTGGCAAAGGATTTTGGATATAATAATCAGTGCTATATTTGAGACTGAGATGGAGCGGAAAAGCATGATTTTCGAAAGGGGAAAGGGAGACGTGATTAACTGTTCTCAAATAGGCGGCTGATGTAAAATAATTTGCAAGTTAATTGGAACATAACATTACATTTTGTTGATTTGGAGAATGCCAATGATACGGTTCCTACGGAATGTGTTATATCTACGTTAGATGGGTATGTGTTCCGGAATCAGATGTCATAATGGTGAAGAGCCTTTATAAAGATACAATGGTAAGGATTATGGTTGGTTTGGGGATGCCAGAATAGTTTGGGGTTAATATTGAGCTTGGATAGGGCAGTGTCCTCAATCCACTTATCTTCATTATGGTAATGGAGTTGATTAACAGGAAAGTCAGTACAAAGAATGTACTGAAAACGTTGATGTTCTGACGATCTAGCAGTAGTTATGAATAGAAAGCAGAAGTCACTTAATATGATTGTAGAATGTACACGTATATTTGGGAGGCATGGGTTGCATATGAACTTGGATAATATATAGGTATTATATGTGGAGATGTACCGATACGAATTGGGTGCAACCTTTGTCTGCAAATGTATTAAACAGATGGATAGTTATGCGTGGGGGAATGTTTTTGTGAGTTTTGGCTTGGATAAAATTATTATTTTTTGTCTACAAGTGCATCAACGATTCTGCCCCTTCTTACTTAACTGATTATGTTATCTGTCAACCCCCGTTATTCTTTAAGATATACCAATACCCTAACTCTCACTGTACCCATAACTAAATTAAAATATTGCGGTGGTCGAGCTTTCTCTTCGGCTGGTCCTGCACTGTGGAATGTTCTACCCCACTCCATTAAGATATCTACTTCTCTTTCCCAGTTTAAGTCTAAGCCTAAGACCCATTTAAAAAAAAGTTATCTTATGTATTTTTTGTACAGTGCTATTGAATACTTTGTAGATTTTAGCGCTTTATAAATGGATATATTAGTATTATTATTATCAGGGAAGTTATTGGGTACATGTGTTATCCCTGCATGCATTTACACTCTCGGTACAGTGGCTAAACAACAGCGACTTCAAATATGTGAAAATAATGGGATGAGGGAGTATAAACGTTTTTTTACGTGGGTGGATGTGAGAAAGGTTGGGGCATATTCGGGAGGAGATTGGTATAAATACAAGTCGTACATGTATGGTGATAAGGGGACGCATAGGGTGTGCTGGACATGTAGATCGTATGGATGCATTTCGACTCCCGATAATTACTATGTCACATGTGGAGGTCGGTAGAAGGGGCTCTGGCCTGGACAAATGTAAAGGCGGATATGTCAGATATACATATTTATAAAAAACTCAAAGGTAAGTATGGTGCATATTATCTTCTCGCTTGATATTGAACGTATGCATGGTGACGAATCCAATGATTCTCGAATAAGAGTATGAGTACTGTATTAGGTATAACAAATTAATATAGTCAAATCATATTACACAACTTTACATTCAACACAAATAATATATTTATAGTGCTGTTCAATATATTTTGACGACACCGATCCCATATATTATTATATACTCTTATTGTGATCCCTTTTTTTATAATTAATTGCAGTTTTGTCAATTTTGTT
Source organism: Scotoplanes globosa (assembly GCA_027575025.1). Lineage (NCBI taxonomy): Eukaryota > Metazoa > Echinodermata > Holothuroidea > Elasipodida > Elpidiidae > Scotoplanes > Scotoplanes globosa. Next base: position 6,798 of record JAODAI010247393.1, on the reverse strand, counting down.
AGCATATATTTCACCCATTGTACGTGGCTGAAATTTCTCAGTGAGTGATTTGATGTACACGTAGCTTCATTTACATTAATATAATCACATGCATTCCGTGCACACTCCTATATAACTATGTATATTTTGTTTCCAATTATTGTTGTAAATCGGTAACAAAAATATTCACGGATTTCACATTACGATCTGATTAATCGATACCTTTACATCATAGTCACTAAGTATAATTTGAAAACATTTATTTAAACGTTAGCTGAAATCCTAAATTCCGACATCACAATGGTATAATTAGCAGCACAGTCGTGGCTGCCAACGTTCAGCAACTACATGCACTGGCTGGTTGGACCATCCCTGGAATTGGTACGCTTGTGAAAAACAAGGATTGCCCAGGTAACTAGTTATACATAATATTAACCAACATATGTTTATATTTAACATGTGGCACAATATTTTGTAATAAAATTTGCTAATAATATGGACATGTCCTTGCAAAATTGACAATAATGAAAACAGGGAATGATGACGGTATATATTATTATACTTGTTTACAATTGCATCATACCAGCTTTATGTGCGCATCTCTTTTAACTCTATATAGCTCCCTACATAAATAAATTAAATTTACTAACGTTATTGTATTTGATTAAATCATTTATAGCCACATACACTGTCACTGACATTTCAGTGTTTTACCCAGGGCCTATGTAAGCATATATATGTAGATATTATCAACAATTGGAAGGCCCTAATGACTGGCCCAATTGGGTATATAGTCAATAACTTACCAACACAACTAGGCATGCATTCTATATTATATATTCATTTCATAGATTATATTAGACAAGCACATATGTCTTATTATTTTGACATATTGAATAAATTCATATTGTTAAACGCATATTTATTTAATTGTACTCGTCAATTGTATCCAGCTAGATTCCATCCCCCAATATATATTATCATTATCATCATAACTAAGTACAATATTGTATCGTGTACATATTGCAGGCCCCTTCATATGATTATTGGACACACAAACAAACATTACGGCAGGGCATGACAATTGTGCTGAACAACCTGGAATAACTAGTAATTGGCCGCAATGCCACCGCTATAGCTATATAAATATTTAGCAAACATCCACGTAGACGCTATACCATATGATGTATGTCAAGTGGGCATACACTCGTTTAAGTTTACGAATTTGGCCACATACAAGGCCGTTCTTTTTTTCTAAACAATCTCAGATATCAGTACTTACATTATGTCAGTAAAATATATTAGAGGTTACGTATGTCGTATAATTAGTATGTAGCATATGGTTATATTCGGGATAATCAATCCAGTAGGCCTCCTAGATGGTACCGTAGTGTTGCAGACCCCTGCATATGATTATTGTTCACAAAAAACAGTACGGCAGGGCATGATAATTGTCCTGATCAACTCGGAATAACTAGTAATACATCACATTGCTGCCTCTAGCTATATAATACTTGCAGTGAACATCCGCATAGGCCCATACCGTATGATGTAGACCAACTGAACATAAATGTGTTTAATTTTACGATGCAATATCCATCCCATAACATATTTGGGTCACATACAAGGTCCTACATTAACATGTTGCTAAACAATACCAGTACTTGCATCATGTTAGTAAAATATATTACAGGATACGTATGCCGTTTAATTATAATAATAATAATATAACAAAAAATAAAGATTCAACACCAAATATTAAGATTAATGTTCCATATCTACTAATATACACGTTAGTCGAGAACGATCAGTATTGGTCCGAATACTACACATAGTAAGCTTCACTATATTTCAGCAAATACTATTAAGGTCTAAGTAAGGCTTCTGGGGTGTCATTAACAGTAATTGTGCGGTGGGTGAATCTGAACATTGCTTGGATAAAGGTATCGCATCAAACGATATGGTTCCCCGCTTAGATGGTGAAATAAGGCATTCCGTCCCCCTTTCAAATATGTTCTCCAGATTACTCCCTTCCCGAATTATCCTTCACAGTTTTAAACGTCTCTGATACATCCACTCGCTATGAAATTAAACCATATTTTCCGCACTTTTCCATGTTATGTAATTCAAGTAAGGCTTCAAAATGTATATAACATCACTATCTGCAACACAGTGCGTTGTAGGTATATAGCTATGACGTAATTGTAACTCAAACGTATTCATATACTATTGATGCCAGTGGTTACCATATTATCCACTGAATACTGTCCATGATATTGGTATAATTATAATGTATGTCCGTCTGTATTATTACATAATCTTACCAACTTCAACTGGATATATTCGAGCAACTTTAGTATCATGTACTTTAAGCGGGGTATTGATAATATTGTATACATCCTATGCCGGGGACGTTATACCAGTGTATAGGGGGATTTTTGCATTACAATTTAGGCCGGGATTGTGACCACGATACTTGCACCAAATATAACTGCAATAATTATAGCGGGGATTTAGCAGGGATTTATTCGGGATATAGCAGGAACTTTTGTTTTTGACCCGCTATTGTAGTTTAGCAGGGATGTTCAACAAAACAATGCCTCATACTGTGATACTATTTCAAGAATGTAGATTTTAGTTTTGAAAATGTAATGCTTCAACAATAGTCGACATTACATAATTATTTTCAAAATGCATTACTTGTTTTGAATATATGAATGTCATTGTTCCTGTAAGTTTTAGACATTTCAGATTTTGTAAATAACCATGATCGTATATATCAGACATTCAACTAGAAGTCACAACATGCATTCCATTTTCTGTAATCTCAGAATTTAAGCAGTAGTGATATTTCCTTAAAGTTCAATGGCTCAAAAGTATGGAATTCCCTTCCCACATATATTAAGAATTGTCACACCCAAAACATATTATAAACATAATCACAATTCTTACCCTTTATCTAAATAGTCAACAAAAGTTATTAATCATTCTGATTTCACCATTACCATATTTCGTATTGTCTTGTTTTTGCTAATTAGTTTTTCTGTATAATAGTTATTGAGCGTGTGTAGTATGCCTTCGATCAGCCTTGTCATATTATTTTGCTATATATCTAACTATAGTATAATCATATTGAATGCATATTATATTACCACAATTAATACTGTTTATTGTACATCACAGTAAACTTCCAGATTATTATTATTGGTGTATATATTAATGTGAACGATTTGTATATTATTACATTGACTTGTTTAAAATATAATTTATTAATATTGAATTGAACTTCACAGTAACCGGGATGACTTATACCCTATACATGTGTAATTCTATTTGGAAACAAACCACCATCATACACTGTAAAAACACATTGGTCAAATTTGACCAAGTCTTGGTCAACTATGCACCGAACCATATTTGGTCAAACTTTGTGTGCAATTTCCCATTGCAATTTTGAGCATATTTGGCTTGGTGCATAGTTAACCGTTACCTGTATATACAATGGTCAAATTTCACCAATAATGGGTCAACTATGGGTAACAATTTCAATGCGAAATTGAACACAAACTTTGACCAAATTTGGTTCGCTGCACAGTTGACCAGGTCTTGGTCAAATTTGACCAATGTGTTTTTACAGTGTACATGCCATGATTTGATAACACATGTGATGATTTCGTCACACGTCTGACGATTTTATCACACATATTTTAAACCCTGAACCATAACAGTCGGTCACTCACTTTCCAGGCTACTATTATATACCAACATTTTACTGCGAATAACATCCCTGTATGTTATAAACATGATTTCCCGCCGACTCTGACTCATTTTATGTGACTGATTATGAAGGTATGTATGGGGGAGTTCATTATTTTACCCTAATAACGGTGCAATGCACAGTATGTATGGGTGAGTTCCTCATTCACCCTACTAGCTCTGCAATGTACAGTATGTATAGCGGAGTTCCTGCTTCACGCTACTAATGCTGCAATATACCGTATGTATGGTGAAGTACCTTCTTCACTCGACAACACTACAAATTGCACATTATGTATTATTCGGCATACGAATGTTGCAATGTACAGTATGTATGGCGTAGTTAATTATTCACCCTTATGCTGCAATGTACTGTATGTATGGAGGAGTTCGTTATTCACCCTACTAATGCTGAAATGTACAGTATGTATGGATGAGTTCATTATTCACCCTACTAATGATGAAATGTAAATTATGTATGGCATAGTTTGTTATTCACCCTACTAACCGCGACAATGTACATTATGCATGGGGAAGTCCTTCTTCACCCTGCTAACGCTATAATGTTCAGTATGTATGGATGAATTCATTCATCACCCTATTAATGATACAATGTACAGTATGTATGGTTGAGTTCATTATTCACTCTACTAATGCTGTAATGTACAACATGTATGGAGGAGTTCCTACTTCACAATACGAATGCATATAATGTACAGTATATGCGGGGAAGGGTCCTAAATCGCCCTACTAACGCTGTAATGTATGAGGAGTTCATTATTATCCTTACTAATGCTGCAATGTACAATATGCATGGGGGATATCTTTAGTCGCCATACTAATGATTCAATGCATAGTACATATGGCGGAGTTTCTTCTACATCCTACTAACGCTGCAATGTACAGTATGTATGGTGGAGATCCTTATTCACCTTAATAATGCTGTAATATACGTATTGCATAGTTTCTTCTTCACCACACTAATGCTTCAATGTACAGTATGTATGTGGGAGTTCCTTCTTAACCCTGCTAATGATGGAATGTACATCATGTATGGAAGAGCCCCTTCTTCATCCTACACATGTTGTAATGCATAGTATGTATGGAGGAGTTCATTCTTCACAATACTAATGTTTCAATGTACAATATGTATGTGGGAGTTACTTTTTATCCATGCTAATAATGGAATGTACAGTATGCATGGCGGAGTTCCTTATTCACCCTACCAATGATGTGATGTACATTATCTATGGAAGAGTTCCTTCTTCGTCATACGAATGACAAAAATGTACAGTATATGTGAGGGAGTTCCTTATTCGCAATACTAATACTGCCGTGTGCAGTATGTATGAGGGAGTTCCTTATTCACCATACTAATGATGCAATGTACAGTATATGTGGCAGAGTTAATTATTCACCTTACCAATGCTGTAATGTACAGTGTGTATGGGGGAGTTCCTTCTTCGCCCTACTAATGTTGCAATGTACATGATGTATGGGCTAGTTCATAATACACCCTACTGACGTTGCAATGTTCAGTATATATGGAAGAGTTCCTTTTTCAACCCACTAATGATTCAATGTGCAGTATGTATGTCAGAGTTTCTTCTTCACCAGAGTAACGTTACTATGTAGAGTATGTATGGGGGAATCCGTATTCACCCGGCTAACCCTATAATGTACATTATGTATGACGGAGTTCATTCTTCGCCCTGTTTATGCTGAAATGTACATTATATGTGGGGGGGTTTCTTCTTCACTCTACTAACGATGTAATGCACAGTATGTATGTGGGAATTTCTTCTTCAATGTACTCATGATACAATGTACAGTATGTGTGACGGAGTTCCTTCTTCACCCATATCATGCTGAAATGTACAGTATATATGGGGGAGTTTCTTCTTCACCCTACTAATGCTGAAATATACAATATTTATAGGGAGTTCCTTCTTCAATATAGTAATGATACAATGTACAGTACGTATGGCGGAGTTTCTTCTTCGCCCTACTCGTGTTGAAATGTGCAGTATGTTTCTACCTTCTTCACCATACTAATGCTGCAATGTACAGTATGTATGGGGAGTTCCTTTTTCGCCGTATTAATGATGCAATGTACAGTATGTATGGGGGATTTCTTTCTTCGTCTGTTTTAACAAAATATGTTTCATTGAAACATCATCAGGAATAATGAGTTAATGCAAATGCAATCAAACTTAATAATTAACTACATTGCTTTCCAATTAGTGTCCACTATGCACTGCAATAACCACGGTATTGCAATTAACACCGACGCTGTTAAATGTATTACCCTTCTGGAGTATATATGAAGCCACACCCGTTGGTGTTACATTAACATATATCTTGGTGTTAGTGATGAACTTGACACCAACCATGGTGGTATTTGTACACACATTGAAGTATATTTATGCTCACATCAGCTCATTGGGGGTAAATCACTGTACATCAACGTTTACATCATGATTGTAACATCAACTATTGAACGTCACAATTTTGCAATGTAGATGTTAAATGAAAAAAACTAACACAAACTTAACTATATGTTGACTAAATCGTTTCCCTCAGTGTAAACGTAGTGACTGCGGTTTACTATCAACATATGACCATTGCTCCGAAAATTTAAAATATGTCAAATATTAGAAACAGCAAATGGATATTTGTTTTTACAGCATATTGTCGATCGATAGAGGTGTGGATGACAATTGGAATATTTAGTCCAACTTCCGAAGAAAAAATCAATGGATTCAAAATTGTACACGAACGTGGAAGCATGCATATAAACTTACATTAACAGTTAGTGCTTCGACAACTCTTGATATTTGTGGAGACCGAAGGTATGGGTTTGAAGGACAAGTTATTGAATACAGCTTTCTTCGTTTATGTTTCATGGATAATGAATGTATAGGTTTGAAGAACAAGTTATTGAATGCATTGGAATTGGATGATAGTGATGACTACGATATACTAGTAACAACACTTTTCTCTAACCGATTTTGCAAACTCATATCTGGATTCATTCTGAGTAAGGATAAATATGTCAGTTTT
>JAODAI010247282.1:0-10253 GCA_027575025.1 Scotoplanes globosa | reverse complement strand
ATTGACCCCCCACCCCCCAAATATCAGTGGTTATGTACACGGCCACGATACAGTGCAGAAAGTGTCGTGGGAATAAGGTACAATGATTGGTTGATTGATTGATCATACAAACCTACCACCTCGCTGTGGCCACTATGCAGTAGTAGTACTGTACATACATTATACAACAAATTCATTGGTTACACAGCTTGGATTCCTTCTGTAGCAATCGGTACATGTTCATGTAATTGGTATCTAAGCACACTCAACATTGTCTTTGTGTCGATTGTGACGGATTGATTTATTAGGTTCCATGGGCCTTTCAACCACAAAGTTATATGAGCCACTCAAAGCCTTTGATGTCCCTTTTAGAGCCACAGGAATAATAGTCATTATCACTCCTTATTCAAAAGTTCTACTGCATGACATTACGATCACAAGTCCATCGTTATATGCACTGACATTAAACCGGTCCTGTAAACTATAAAACTTGACTTTTTGTAATCTATAAAGATGACAACCAGTTACTGGACCTTGTGGACTGTAATGGTTGTACAGTTTATCTTCCTCTTGGTAGCCTAACCATTATGGAAAATAAACATCGCAGTTACCCATCCCATTCTGATAAAGTAGTACCCTCTATTATTAGAGGTCATAGGGAATATACTACAGTCATACTTTAATACGGCCTTACACTTGCAGTTATGATGTGCCAATTTCTCTGTCAATTCTGCATTTTGTACTTTGAGAAATTTTGGTAATTATCTTCTTGTTTATTTAGTAGAAATATTATAAAGATATATAGTACCACGTTACTTGACAATCCCTAATATCCCATAACATGCTTTCACAGGCCCAGTGCACTTAAACAATAGATTGGATAATAAACTTGAAATTTAGCATTCAAAATTCAAAATATCAGCTCACATGCTCAAAGACTAAATTAGTAAAGATACTGTTTGCTTCATATATTTTGATATGATAAACTATGTCTTAGGCAGTAATTGGTGCTTCAACCTTGGTTCTATTTCTTCATTGTATTATTATTTTGGTTATTCAGTGTGTGGTAGTTAATGAGGATAAGGTGCTCACAAGTTAATAACTGTGTCAAGCTGTATCTCCTCAACCTACAGCCCATTTATATAAATAATCAAATGGGTTTCTGTTACGAAACAACTCACCTAAATATGACTTATAATGTTTAGTAGTTATAATATTATATACTGTGACTAGGAACATAAAGTGATATTACATGCCAATAGGGGTGTAAGCATGCATTTACAGGAGATGGGATATATATCGTACGGAGGCCTAGCGGGAAGTCCTATTACATGCCAATACTGTACGTGTAAGCATACATTTACAGGAGCTAGGATATATATATATATATATCATAAGGAGATATATATATATATCATAAGGAGGTCTATAGCGGGATGCTTGTAATTTCATAGACAGTGGTTATGTGTGACTTAATTGGGAGGAATCAAAGGAATACTAAAAGCAGATAATGTACAAATGAAGCAGCCTCTATCTAATACATGTCACTAAATTTAAGTTAAATGTTTATAAACTATACTAGTAGGTTTAAACATTGATTTGCACCCCACTTTTGAATTAAAGCGTCACATTGACCTCAAATGATGTTACCTAAATATTAACAGGTATATTCAAATCCCTGTTAAATCTTTGAATCTTAATTTTTTCAATGTATTGGCAATTTTGTAAATTCGTTTGAATATGTATGTAGTACGGATCTGTATGCCGAAGCCAATTTCACTGAAGGTTTAAAATATTCCTTAATTTTTAAAGTCCCTTCAAATGTATTACTGTGATGGTCGCCAAATACTTGACTATTACTAGTGATAATTATTGTACTAGCTACCACTGCATTAGACTAGAAAGGGTTCCACAAAACACAGATTCCAGCAAAGTAACAATGTGAAATGAGAGTGTGATAATTCTTGTTTTTAGTAAAATACTATTTTACGGAACTTGCTTGTAACGGACACAAGATATACTTTTTATCCTGAATCAGGTATTTTTTATTAAAATATATATTTTTTAATTCACACATATCCTTGATCTCAAATGATATTAGCCTAATCTTAACGCATACATTCATATCCTCGTGAATCTTTGGATCTGAAATTGTCAATGTATTGTCAATTCCGCAAATTGTTTTTAATATGCATGTAGTGCGGATCTGTATGCCGATGTCAATTTCACTGAAGGTTCAAAATATTCCTTAATTTGTTAAGTCCCTTCAAATGTAACGGTGAAAGTGGCCAAATACTGGCTAATTTTTAGTGTCAATTATTGTACCTACTACTGCATTATAATAGAAAGGGATCCATAAAACAGTTTCCAGCAGAGTATGCATTAAATATTATTTTAAAAGAATTTTCTTTAACTGACATATGTTATATATTTTGTTCTTCTTAATCTAAATTGTATTGAAAGTTAGTATCATATCCTCTTATAAGGGGGCAGGTTTTAGAGTGCTGCTCTCCACAAATATTTACTTACATGTAGTATATTTCACCATGGTCACATGTGCCTCAACAGAATATCTGCTATTTAGTGAGGAAATTCTTGTTGTTCCTTATAGCTAGAGTATGATGTTTCAAAGTTATACCAGGTACTTAAACAAATATGTTCTATCGATGTCTAACAATTTTTGAAACATGTTAAATACCTTAATAGCATTTGAATGTTTCATGGTTTTATAGTGCATCCCTCTAGCCATTTTGTATAAGACAGTGCATAACCACCACTATTTGAAGATAGTAAATCACCTATATATAATATATTCCATTTGAGGATACTAACTGATATGAGGTCTGCTATAATATATGCCAGTTAGATACAGGTAACATATAGTATGTGATAATCATTTTTTTTCTCAGAAATTGCTGCAACTGACTTTTGATATAATTGTTATCATTCTTGTTTTATTCTTTTCCTATTAAGGGTAAGCCGTAATATTGACAGAGACTGGTATAACATAGGAGGGTGAAGCGGCCATGACTTTTCGCTGCTTTCTTTCCTTACCCGAAGCAGGCTTCTCATCATGATTCACGTTCACCCATGTTGCCTCATTGCTACTTGGATTATCCACAGGACGGATATTTTCAGACATTGTTTTCCCAGATGTCGGATCCCTCTTTGGACGATGCTTAGATATATCCTGCTTCGACTCAGCTTTTTTTGATATTGTGACAGGATTCGTAATGATATTTGAAGATTTTATGTCTAATATCTTGATAACATCAACGTCGGCATACTGCTGTCCCTGAGAATGACGTTCTGTTGAATGTAACTTTCTCTGACCCGCAGAAACACGATCAGATGAGTGATGGCGATGACTTCTGGGCCTTTCACCTGTAACGCTGCCATGGCGGGAGGAAGATCGCGATTTTCGAAGGTTTGCTGACTTTGTCTGTAATATAATGACAATATAGCAAACAAAATTAACAATATTGTTTTGATCAGCAAGTTCTACAAAAGCAATTGTACATCAGCCAATGTGGATTTTCAGTAACTATTACTTCCAGTCATTCAAATTGACAATGATTTTTAAAGCATGCATGTCACATCTTTAACTTTCATACATGACAAATATATTTGCCTATATGTGAGGCGTCATAGCTAATCAGGTATTATGTCAGGATTTTCATTTTGAGATAAAGACGTATTTAATCATAATTTATTTATTTTATTGTCAAAATATTATTTTTTGTATTTCACTATTTTCAACTTGTTTATTTTTCAATTCATAAATTATCACGATCAGATTTTTGGGGAAATGTTGGAAAATAGGGTAAATTCTGACTTTTGTTCAGGATAATAAAATTAAGGGCGCTATTTAAAATGTCACATAATGTGCATAAATCTGCATACATAGAAGGAAAAAAAAAATCTGATCAATATTAATTTCCTAGTATACATTGTTATTGAAGCTAAAAATTCATGACCACATCATTGTAATTATCATTTAAGAACTTAAAACCAGTAAACGGACAACATTATCGAATGTTACTTTGAACCATAAACATTAACACGTGATTTTGGTTCATTGTCATTTAAAGTTTACCAGAAAATGGAGAGTTCCGTGTCCAATTTTGAAAACCTTTCAAACATCATAATTTTATGATTTTGTTATCAAAATAACGCTGAAACTGTAGTCTTTCCAAAAACACCAAAAAATACAAATTCATCATTGGCGACATAATACCCGATTGGCTGCGTTGCATCACATAACAAATCCTATCAGAGGCCAGGTCAAATCTTATTCAAAGTTGGGTCGCTCATGTCCTCTATAACCTGCCTCATTGGAATTCTAGCAAAAATCAATATTCAGGCCAAGCCATTAAAATCATAATCCCATTACATCTATTATGCTAACTTCCTGAGTTAATCCTGTATAAACAGTTTCACCCTTCCTGTATACAATGGAGATACAGTACTATCATATCCGCATACACATTATGATATATCAGAAGTTTGTTTACACAACACATGCATGGCTACGCTGGGCATGGTATGAATAGAAATTGGAGACTTGGGTGCTAATTTTAATCTCCCCAAAATTATTTTCAGTTTTGTAATGTCCGGTGAGAATTCCAATGTGGCATATTGTGCGTAATGCTTCTAGAACCCAAGTTGATGTTCACTGGTAAAATAGATAATGGATGGATGGCAATAATGGTATAGCTGAATGCACTATTATGTCATGATGAATGATCCCATGCTGAACTGTGTGGGATAATATACTATGCATGCACACTGCACATCATATGATACATAACCAATTAAACAATAGAAAATACTGTTTACCACCAAACCACCGCTTGATTCAAGCCTGGGGGAGTGGCAAACAAGTTAGAAATACCTCCGTTGCGCAGACTGGGGCTAATTTATAGCGAGCAAAACACCCAATTCCATGTAAAATATCCATACATTCAACCAGTACAAAACTTGTGCACAGGCCTCCACGTGATATTATAGTCGCCATTTAGTCGGTTAATAATGTATATATAATAATGGGGAAGGAAGTGTTCTAAAGTAAAAACGTGTCAGGGCTTGGTAGAATAGACACCTTTCTGTCAGAAAATAAGGTAAAAACATGAAAACTAAAAAAAAAAATATATTTTTAGGGCGCTCCTCGGTGCATGCCAGGAGCGTTTAAGGAGCGCTATCGCGCTGGCGCTCCTCAAACGTGGAGGCCTGTCAGTGCAGTATTATAATATACCTCTGCAATACAGATACTGGCCAAAGTGATATCATCTTCGCTAGAAGATATGTCCCATTTCATGATCAGCATAACATATCAAATTCCTAACAATGTCAGGCCTCTGTAATACATTACAGATCACAAATATTGCGTTCAATAGGTCTGGTGAAATGGAACAGTGTTTGTTCATCATCATTTGTCTTGCGTGTGGAATGTTTGACATATTGTAGATGTTGGTCTACGGGTAATTCCAGTCTCATGCAGTTTGTTTCAGTCCTTTTTACTGTTCTTGTGAAGAAGGAGTTTCTGTACTGTTCTGTAATTGCATCAATTTGTAGGGTTGTTTTTGTTTTCAGTGACTATGCTTCAAAAGGATGGTGTAGGGTTTAGCTGGAACAAGGTTGTAATTGATTTAGTGTAATAAAAATAGTCATGGATAGAAAGCGTCCCATGATTCCGACATTGTCTCTTCGGATGAGTGGAAATATAGTCCGTCTTAAAAGGGAAACACTATCAGTGAACGTAAGTGAAAGGAAATCACTATATACTTGTAATATTCTCCCCATTTAGGTGTAGTGACAATTGTTGCATTTATTTATTTATATTTATGTCAACATTTCCTGTTCGGGTAACATTATTAGCCATTGGAGAATCTTTGCAAAGGCCATGTGATGCCAGAAACGGGCGATAGAGAGGGGATAACCGCAGTACCCTGAGCAAAACTCTATTTTAACATCCGACCAGGTATCAAATTCCGGACGCAGTAGTGCAAGAACGTAGAGCTTACCACTACAGTCTACTGTGTATGAAAAATGCACATCATGCAACAAATGTAGCGAGGGGGATTTTCCCCCGGCGCCGCCCTAGTGGGGCGACAAAATCGCTGAATGAAAAAAATATATACATAATATATAGGGGAGGGTTCATGATGGCATGTACCATTTTTGTGTGTAATTAATCATCCTCACATGCAAACTGGGCCTACAAATTAAGTACATTCCAAAATGTAAGAAACGTATTTAACCAGTTTGCATGTGAGGATGATTACTTATACACAAAAATAGTACAGGCCATCATGAACCCTCCCCTTTGACCATTCAAATGATGGCGATTGCAGATGTGATCTATCATATTGGCCTGCTGCACACAGTCTGTGTGTTTATGAAGTAGTAAGGAGTAAGACAATTTGCAGGGGATATCATGATTGTGTAGTTTGACAAGACGATCCATGGTGCTTCGGTGTAGTCTGAAGCCACTCTGGTAATAGAGATGACTTGATTTTTCTCCAGGTACCAGTTCAATCCATCATTTACTGCACGTTCCATCGTATTACATATATACAGCTAGCCCCTTTGACAACATGATACAGAACGCTATACCACACATACATAACTTGTATTTCTTGTTCAAGTCGCGAGTTATGTACAGTATATATTGTCAGTAACTGAAGCCTAAGCTTCAGGAATGCACCTTACAAATCGAGTAAAAGTAAAGCAGTAGAAATACGGCAAATTAATTAGAATAATAAAATCAAAACTTAGCCGGCACTGTTAGATGATGATACTGGATTATACTAGATAACTTAGGATTTGGAAGCAACAATTAGCAGAGACTCAAAAACACGTCCGTAGGGCTTTACAAGAGAAGAATAAGAGGACTATCCAACCCGCTATTGGGCGGAGCTCAGATCTAGGGGGCGGAGCCTAGGGGGCGTGGCGTAGGGATCGTGAGCCGATAGGGGAGTCTAGAGTGTGTAAATGTTCTCTTTTCAGTGGGGGTGTAGATGGAGAGTGGCATTTAGGATGTAAGCTAAGGTAAGTATATGTCTATGAAGTGAATTCCCCCAAAAATAACTTTTAGTCTAGCTGAATATGATAACAAATGACTTATTTTGTTGTGCTATGGTGTGTACAATATACTCATATTTTGTTATATTTATTCTTAAAATTACCAACAACCTATTTGTATCAATAATTTTAACGCCTGAATACTTTTCACAAGATTGTGCATATATTATTGATGTTCTTCGATAGCAAAAAATAATAGCCTGTGAAGAAACTTTTAGTAGTAAAATTGGGTAAAATTTAAGATATTTTTAGTACTATAAGGCTTGACCCTAGTTTCATACAAAATCCCCCCCCCCCCCTGATTTAAAAAATCCTCCTCAAAATTTTGAACAGAGAAGGGGCGGGGGAATTCTCCCCCCTCATTTCAATTCCTAGTGACCACACTGCTTCACGGTGACTCATTCATGATTATATTTTGTATGGCAGTATACTGATGTACATGTTCCGGCAGTCATGGACGGCACTAGTTAGTTCAACGTGTTACACGTGGCCTGTTCACGAACCAATCTAAATCATATTTTACAGTGACCAAGTTTACACTGATTGCAGTAAATATACACAAATAATATGATCAGGTTATTTGGTGTGTAGAATTTTGACACAAGCATGTTCACCAACAGGCCTCCACGTATGAAAAGTGCCAGGAGAGCGTACTCTCCTGGAGAGTTTCAAGAGACCAATAGCTCTGCTGGATATTATAGCTGGATATTATAGTCGCAGTTTAGTCGGTTAATAATGTATATAATAATGTGAAGGAAGTGTTCTAAAGTAAAAACATGTTAGGATTTGTCAGAAAATAAGGTAAACACCTTCAAAGAAGCTAAGAACTGTATAAATGGTCCCCTAAATATAACGATCGGTTTTATTTATGCAATAGGAATAATAATGGAAGAATATAGACAGCATGCATATTAAAGCATACTTCCATAAAAGATAACTCTTTATATTGTGCGTTTGAACGATAGAGGGGTACTGTACAACTAGGACTCTTCTGGTCAATGGTAGAGTTCCAGATTTTGGAGCCGATCTGTTCAATAATTTTTTTGACTGCGTTATACAACTCGGATGTAGCAAATATGGTTAAATACGTTCCACCATAAATTGAATAATAATAATAGTAATGTACGTCATTTATATAGCACTTTATGCAATGCCTCAAAGCGCTGGTCCAGTGGCTGCAGCCGAAGCGTGCCTGACCGAGAAGTGTAAGATCCGTATTCTGTATGGATGATCACCGGGACAAATCCCTGCTCTTTGCAAAAAGTGACCAGATGTAACGAGGCAGGCGTTTCAAATCCTGCTCCCGAGACAGCCATTTTACGTCCCCATCGGATGGACGAGAATGCATATCAGTCTTTGGCCAATTTTCCAAAGGCTGAAGGAGAGGCAAGGATTTGTTCACCACAGCTAATTGCTGTAATTTACAAATTTTGTAAAAGGGCCTAGAAACAACCCTGTTGGGGATCGATCCACGGACCTACGCATTGCAAAGCAAGCACTCTACCACTGAGCCAACTCACCTCTGCCGTGGTACATCAGCTGTGTGACCCATCCTATGGCGCCCAAATTTGTTTTAATTAATCTTCAATTACATAACTCTCTAGACGGTTAAAAACTTGTCCGAAGTTGAATATTTTGTTGTTGTGACAATAGTATCATTAATGTAATTAATTTTGTCTCTGGAAGTTTGAACATTTAATTATTATTAGGACAATTTTTTATAAGGACAATTTTTTTGCATATTTGTCAACTAGCTGTGTTGTCACAAGACTAGTGACAATGCTAACGTTTAACTCTGTCGCTACGAATACGTCCAGTCCGGACGTATTTGAAACTTTGCTAACTTTTAATGAGTTGTTATTGTCGAATGAACATCTGTGAAAATGGATATGAGTGATATTTATAAATCTGATTGACCCTTTCAAGTCCAGCTAGCTTTCAACACTACCTTTGCTGAGCATCAGCTAGCTTTTTCAATATTGCGGTTATACGACAATGACTTTTCTTCAATTATTATTTTTTACAAGTAAACGTGCTCTGATCAATTTATAGAGTAAAAGGAGGGTTGTGTAGAACACTTTTACCTTTATTATATGATACCAAAAACAATTCTGTATGATGAACGGTGGTCAAGTTATGGAATATTATTTACGAGCCTCTCCATTGGACCGTTTGTTCTATTGTCTAACCCAAATATCATGCATACCTATTCCGCGAACTGAATTCCCAGATTGTGATGTCCAGTAACCTGAAAAATGTCGATGCCAACCAACTGAAGTTTGGGATCACTAGGTCGAAAATTCAGTGATACGTCGATTGCAACCGGTTTGAAGTTGTCAGGGGGTGAACCGAATGTATAAAATCGGACAAATAAAGTCGATATACACAGGTCGCATTTATGCGACCATGGCGTTCTGAGAAGGGTAAGTGATGGTACATTTATGCGACCATGGCATCGAAAGGGTTAACTGAATAATGTCATCCTTGTTTTCTAGACCATTGTAAAGCCAATAAACTGTGGCTACTGGAAACGATATCCACTCAATTTATGATTTTATTGGCGATAAAACAGTATCCACTCAATTTATGATTTCATTGGCGATAAAACAATATCCACTCAATTTATGATTTTATTGGCGATATTCCTGGTTTTGACACCTTGGTTTCTTTGTGGCTTCTGCGATTCTTCAATTTAATAATCATTGGATTAGGTTCAATTTAATAATAATATAATAATATCGGCCTGGAAGGCACTTGTGTTTTACGACGATAAGCGACCACCGAAGTGGATTAAGTATATAATACTTGTAAATTACAACTTCACGTCGAGTGGCAGTCGATTCTTAAAATTTGAAATCAAATTAGGATTCTTTTTGAATTGAATCATATTGAATTGAAAGCTGTTCGTATGGGAAAACCGTGATTGCTGTCGGATAAAAAGCACACATTACTAGGCCCGACCTGGGATTCAAACTCCAGATCTTCCAATTGCTGATGAGCTTCATCATCATCATCATCGGTCCAGTTTTGATCCGGTTTTGTCCCAGAGTTTCGGAGGTTGTCGGAATCACCTAACTCTTTCAGCAATCGCCCTCACACCATCCCGCCATCTCGATCTGTTTGGAGCATCTTCCTTCCTTAGTCCAACCTTCCTCAGCTCCTCCTCCACCTGATTCTTCCACATTTTCTTT
>JAODAI010247171.1:0-10253 GCA_027575025.1 Scotoplanes globosa | reverse complement strand
AAGTCTAATTTTGTTGTCAAGTGTAATTTATTCTTAGTGTCCAGTACTGTTAATTTAGTAAACTACGGGCCACTACATCTATACAATCAAATATACTACCATATTTTGACAAGGTTTGGTCCATGGGCTAGATAGGGTGAAATTACCCCACATTTGGGTGAATGGACCGGGGTGACCTTTGTGGGTGTATGACAACGCTTTTCCATCCAATATTTTTTTATAATGTATAGTCATACTACTTCCATTTGTAAAATTTCGATCCATGCATGGGCTAGATGGGGTGAAATAAATACGTCGGGTGATTTTGTTGGGGTCTGACTTCCCCTTTCCGCCACAATTTTTGTTAAGTTTTTTTCGTAATGTACAATCATATCATACACTACCCCATTTTACAATATTTGGTCCATGGGCTAGATTGGGTGAAATTAACCCATATTTTGGGGGGGTTCAGGGGGCTATGGGGGTTAAACTCATACACTGCATGTATATATCAGGCGCGGATCCAGGAATTTTCGCAGGGGGGGGGGTCCGAGATATTCACTGATTTTGTTTATTCCACTGATCTGTATAATACACTAAATAAGCGGAGCGCCACCGTGGTTGGCGCGGAGCGTATTGTGTCCTTACATGTAATCTGGTGCAACATTTTCTGCAATATAAGGTCAACTTCGTATCACAATGTTACCTTTTTTATTTGTATTATCTTTCAAAAATAAAAAAACGGAACATGAGGTATAATCATATTGATCGTAGCTGCGGTAAAATCTCCCAACGATTCGGTATCTTGAGATGAATTAGAAAATGCCCTACTCGTGAAACAGCCGTTTTACTGTAGGCCTATAATGCTATTGTCCTGCCACCTCTAGACTATGCTGACCTAGTTTGGATAAGTAGATTTTGTAGACTACAGAAACCAGTGGTGCCTCTGCACTCTGAAAAGCTGTTTATTGTGGCTCAGTGGAGAAACCACCTACAATTTAAGGTCCTTCAAACACCGTGGCGCTGTTCTTTGGAACAGCTTGTCAGAAAAAATCAGACTTCCACCTCTACTGCTAGTTTTAGGCAATGCCATGGATATTTCATATATTTTTCTATTTGATGTATACATTATATTTTTGTACTGTTAGATTAGTTTTGCAGGGCCCATCTGTAAAGCAGCTTTCGTTGATGTGTGGCTACTCTGTTTAAATAAAATTTACAAACAAACAAAGCACACCCCACCCCACCCCCATATTTTTTTCGGTGAAATTGAAGTGGAAGGATCTGTTTCCTGGCATCTGTGGACACAATTCGTGACTCTCGTAACCTCAAAAATAGTATACATAAAATATCGTTTAGTAAATAATTTAGACATGTATCTTACAAAATATACAGCACCGTGAGACTGTTGAAACTGCGTGCAATCCTTAGGCCTAGACTGTGTACCGGGTGGGGCGTTTACAAAAGTTGCAGATTGGTGTTTCCGCTGAAAAAATCTCACTATCTACCTCGTGAATATGTAAAGAGGGGTGAGAAAGAAAATACTAATACCGTATCTAAAGCTTTCCACCTCCCTCTAAATCCTTAGCCATGCACAACCCTCCAATCTCCATCACCTCCAGCTAAAATTCCTCTCAACACAGTCCTTCCATCTCAAACGAGGTCTCCCCCCACCCCTTCTAGGCCTATATAACAACCTTCGTATGTGACATCGCCATTTTCGGGAGTCGCCCATCATCCATCCGTTCTACGTGTCCCACTCACCTCGTGCGCCCCCCTGTCCTCCTATATCCAGTGGCTCTAACTGGTATATAAAAGGCTTTGGGTGGCTCATATAACCACTGCGTTGAGAAGAGCCAAGAAACCTATTCATTCATATATGTAAGACTCCTATTCATCCCAATATCTTCCCGAATATCCTTCAACCTACTCTTATCTACCCGCTTAACCCTCGCAATCTTCCTCATCCAATTATTTTCGCATATTTGGAGTCGCTGTCGTAAATATATGGTGGGATCAGGTGCGGATCCAGGATTTTTCGCAGTGGGGTCCAGGCTATTGACTGATTTGTCGATTCCACTGATCTGTGTAATACACTATCTAAGCGCCACCGTGGTTTGCGCGGCGCATACAAGAACATTTTTAAAACTCAAGTGTCCTTAGATGCAATCTGCTGCAACATTTTTATGGTCAACTTTGCATTACAAATTTACCTTTTTTATTTATATTATTAACAAAATAAAAAAGCAAACATTAGGTATAATGAATTCCTCAAATAATGTGAAAGAAAACAATGCAAAACAGGCTTATGGTGCCTAACAATGGTCGATTTTACTTTCTAAAACAACAATTCAATCAGTGTGGTATTCATGAATGTGAATGGCCAATACTAGTGGAACTAATTAGACGCACTTTAATTGCGAAGCCCGGTTGGGTGGAAGGTGGGGGTCTGAAAGTCATCCCTGGATTTTTTTAGAAGCAAGGGGATGAAATGCGTTTTCATGGCATCTATGAACCAAATATAATAGTATAAAATTATCGGCCTGGAAGTCGAATACAAAATAACATGAACAAGGGGGATCCGGACCCTAGATTCGCGCCTGAGTAGGCCAATTGTTAAGTTTACACGTGATCGCCAGCATGCATCGACGGTCAAGGGGGTTCGACGAACGTGAAATATTTGCACACATGTAAACTGGTTAGATTTTCAAAAAGATTGGCGCCAATTAAATGTACATACAGGAATTGTGCCACATACAGGAAGTGTGGTGAAAGGGTTTGGGGTCCTCTCGGGATTTTTTTTAAAGTGTGGGCTGAAATGCGTTTTCCTGGCACCCATGAACCAAATATGATGGGCATTATAATGGGTCCGACCCCATAGGTTAGAAAATTGTAAGTAAAGTGATGAAAATTATGAGTGAAAATTCAGATTACACCAAATTCCCCGAACTATAGATGTATACACCGCATAACTAGACATACCTTTCACCCACTCTCTCTAGACCGACGATGGAGCTGTTTTCCTCCATCCCATCATACGAAAATCTCGCATTCCATGTATGCATGATAGTACCTGTACTCCATTTTCTATAGTAATTGTGTATTTTTTAAAGATATTATGTAAGAAATGCACTTTTTCTACAGAACTTTGATAAGTCCGAATTACGAGTTTATACTTCCCCACTTAAACCAACACACTTCTTACAAGACACCCACAGGAAATAGTATTTCCCCGCCTAGTAACCAAATACATACTTATACTTATAGGACAGTATAGACCTATATGGGAAATGTATTACTGATTTGCTATCGGCTTTGTATTGCTCCTCCTTGGCCTGGTATCGGTGTGCTGTCATACATAATATATTGTTGTTAGATTATGCAGCCAAAGGGTAGTGCCTCATCTGGAGTATGCTAGTCAGGGATGTAATTATATAGTGGTTAAAAATAGACCGCTGTTCGTGAGAGTGTTAAAAGCAGGATTAACAAGTTAGTTATTTCCCGTAGTTTTCCATAGTACGCATATACGACACACAACCTGAAGCAATCAAATTTGGAACTTCGTCGTGTTCGTGGTGATCTTTCTCCTGATTTTGACAACTGGAGTTTATGTGATGATTTATTTGCATTGTCTAATTAATCTGGTACCTGAGGTCAAAGTCTTGAATTATAAGAAGGTATTATGTGGCACCAACACACCCAATCTGACACAATGAGATTAAAATGGAAACTTGACTGTTGAAATTGAATTATGTATATTAGACATGCTTTTAAACGTATTAGTAAGAAACGCCAAAGTTATGGTGTTTCATGGCAACCGTACTCTGAAACGGCCGAATTTTGAGACACGAAAGTTACGAATCGAACCATTTTTGAACCTCGTGTTACAATTTAGCGTGCAGAAAGACATTTGGCCTACCATGATCTATATTGCCAAAGTATATTATGTGCAGAAATGATCAATATTTCATAATTTGCCATATAACTTTGATATTGTCTTTATTCTATATACATGTTTACAACATCTTTATTCATAGGTTCGAAAATTGTAAGTAAAGTGATGAAAATTATAAGTGAAAATTCAGAGAAAATGTGAAATTAAATGACGGAAGCTTATAATGGACACTATCATATGTTATATTTTTCGACATCATTTATTATTATTTTACATGTGTTTCCTGGCTCTGAAGAGTGGTTTAATTGGTCTCGATATCCATTTCTTTCATTCACAATCTACAATACTGTGACAAAATAGGAGACTACTTATTTTGTACAGATTTATAACTATAAGCGCAAAAAGGCAAAACATCTCATTAAAACCCAACAAGAAACAGTGATAAATCAACATAATGCGTTTGCAAATTAACAAAATGAAACAAATATTTTCTGGTTCAATCCCATAGTGGCTAAATTATCACAGTGACATGTTTTCCTCAATACATTTTATCATCCATCGGGGATCCCCCCACCCACACATACCCACACACCCACCTACCCACTCACCAGTCCCACCAGCTTTCAAGACGATGATTACACCAAATTCCCCGAACTATAGATGTATACCCCGCATAACTAGACATACCTTTCACCCACTCTCTCTAGACCGACGATGGAGCTGTTTTCCTCCATCATACGAAAATCTCACATTCCATGTATGCATGATAGTACCTGTACTCCATTTTCTATAGGAATTGTGTATTTTTTAAAGATATTATGTAGGAAATGCACTTTTTCTACAGAACTTTGATAAGTCCGAATTAGGAGTTTATACTTCCCCACTTAAACCAACACACTTCTTACAAGACACCCACAGGAAATAGTATTTCCCCGCCTATTAACCAAATACATCACTTATGCTTATAGGACAGTATAGACCTATATGGGAAATGTATTACTGATTTTCTATCCGCTTTGTATTGCTCCTCCTTGGCCTGGTATCGGTGTGCTGTCATACATAATGTATTGTTGTTAGATTATGCAGCCAAAGGGTAGTGCCTCATCTGGAGTATGCATGCTATACAGGGATGTAATTATACAGTGATTAAAAATAGACCGCTACATGAGAGTATTAAAAGTAGGGGTTAGTGTGATGGGATTGAGGACCTCACCTAATTTAAACATGTTAATACTACGAATTATCGTTTTAAAAAGTCATAAGCGTGATATCATTTATACGAGAGTGTGCTGTGTGTTGTTGAGGGGGGGGGGGGGGCCTAATATAAGTTAATACCACATTAAAGTATTTTGTATATCTTTTCTCCTGTATTTTAGTTTTTCTTAAATATATTAGTATACACCGTACTTATAGGGGAGTTATGTGGGTATGCTTTAGTCACGGGGACATGGTGGTAGTGAGAGAAGATATGACGAGATGGCACGGGGATAACTGATAATGGGGGAAACTGGAAATATTGAGAATTG
Source organism: Scotoplanes globosa (assembly GCA_027575025.1). Classification (NCBI taxonomy): domain Eukaryota; kingdom Metazoa; phylum Echinodermata; class Holothuroidea; order Elasipodida; family Elpidiidae; genus Scotoplanes; species Scotoplanes globosa. Next base: position 4,853 of record JAODAI010247171.1, on the reverse strand, counting down.
GAATGTCACTCATTGGTTGTTTCAGATAATCAAACCGGCCATTTCGTTAGGCAGTGTTTTGCGGGCCGTTTCACGTATAATTTCTGTAAAATTATTTGAGGGATTAGTTATATCCCATATGCCCATATTTTTATTTTCAATAAAAGTAAAAAATGTAAATTTGTGAGTCAGTGGACTGTAAATTGCGTAAAATATTGCACCAGATTGCACATAAGGATACTTCACTTTTCATTTTTTCGCTATCGCTCCTCGACAAGATGGTGGCATCCCCCTAGATAGTAGTGTATACATAAACATATCAGTGGACCGTGGGGACGTCGGCCACAGCCTCGTCCCCGTGCATCATCGCATGACGGAACCTATAGCTGCTATTCAAATTGTGGCAAAGAATATTTTGTATTGACTTGACCCATTCTACTGTTGACCATATAACTACTGATCTATGTCAATAAAATACCAATTCCACACGTACTTGAAAGGCCTTGCCTATTCAAGCAATTTAACGAGTGTGCTGTGTACACTGAAATGTGAAGGAACAAGCAAGTGGGGCTACAATTTTATTATACGACTTTGGTAAACAGAAAGTCGTACCCCTGCACTGGAGTCGGCTCATCGTTACGCCACTGATTACAAATTACCCTGATTCTCTCTTACTTCTTGATGCTTACGCTTATACAGGCCTGCCTATACTGTTATATTTGTGCACGTCCATTCTTATACAAGGCACAGTAGGCCTACATGCGCAAAATATAAAAAAGCAAGTTTCAACTGCTGTTGTTTACCATTTAATTTGAATTGCATCATATTTACCATCTCCATTATTGTGGTGGACATCGTAGGATAACACAATTATCTCTGTAACAGCGGCGTGGCCAGGAATTCGTTGGCGGAGTGGCCATGCACGTTACTGACCTGTCAATTCCACTGATCTGTCAATTCCACTGATCTGTCAATTCCACTGATCTGTCAATTCCACTGATCTGTGTGATACATTATCTTAGCGGAGCGCCACTTTGGCTGGCGCGGAGCGTATATCAAATTTATGGACATCTAAATGTACTTACGCGCATTCTGGTGCAACATTTTATTCAATTTCACCCCAAGTTTGTGTTCACAAATTTCCGTTTTCCCCCTTTTTCCCCTTCGCCCCCATTTTTTACTATTTCCTCACTTTTTTCTCACTTTTTTCTCTTCAAAAATCCTGAAGGGGGAGGGCATGACCCAATGTCCCCCACCCCTCGCTACACCGCTGCTCTGTAACCAACGGTAAATGAATAAAATAAATTAACTTTAAATATATGAAAACAATATGAACTTCGAACATTTTTGTTTGATTTATGTAATTTTCGTGTTTAGTGTAATGTTCCATACTTATTTAACAAGTTTACATATCAGAAAATTATACCATCACAAAGGTAAACGTTTTATTTAGCCATTTCGTCAAATAGTGTGAACTGAAAATAATCTGAACTTGAACCCGAATAAAACTGTAAATAAAATGTCTGGCGAAAACTATGACAACAAACATTTGCCTGCCTAAAAATAATCTCAACAGGATCAGCTGTGACATGGCTTATCCAATCAGCAATGAGAATGAATAGTATTCTCTAATACGTCCAAGCAAAGTACATATATTAAAATATAACTGTTTTAAATAAGTCTGTAGAGACATGAGGCAGCGAGTGTTACATGCTGCCGTATTATATTATCACTATGGCTTCTTCTTCCCCGGACAAGACTCATACGTCAAACAATGTACCATAGATGCTGGATCGGATCAAAAAGATCATGGTCTCATTAAACGAACCAAATGGATCATCCATATATGCTATCAAGAAGCAGTTGGCCGCTGACGGCGTCGACGTTAAGAAGAAAAACACCATCATCAACAGGGCACTCAAGAGAGGAGTTGATAATGTCGTCCTGAAACAACTCAATGGTCGTGGTGCCAGAGGATCATTTAAACTGGACACAACCGATCCCGTAATTGTGGCGAATCTAGAGATTGCCAAGGCTACGTTCCTGGAACGTTACATGGAGGCACAGGCTGCAAAAGAGACCGAGGCTGATGACAAGGAAACGACCGACAAAGCTGCCAATACTGAGGTTCCAAATGAGACGGTCCCGAAGAAGGTGGTGGCGAAGAAGGCTACCAGAAAGGCCAGGAAACCAGCAGCGAAGCCAAAGAAAGATGTCAAGAAATATACTAAGATTGCTTCCAAGAAATCTGCAGCGAAAAAAAGGCCAAGAAATCCCATATCCGCCGCAACCCAGAGCCGTCGGTATGCCGGGGCGGGCCATCTACTATATGAGATTGACTGGGAGCGGGTTTAGCACTACGGAAATTAGATTATATCATCTTTTTGTTGCATATTTATTTGTTGTCCGGTTTTTAATGGAAAAATATGGTGGGAATTAAGAAAAGACCCGGGGGCTTTAGTTTAGTAATAATAAACCATTATTTTTATTTGATTTGAGTGTTTCCCATGGGCGAAACGACCGAATTCATGATGTGCCGGACTAGATACACTGGGCGATATGACCGATTCCCGTTGGGTCGCGAACTGGGGGGTACACGGAAACGACCCATACACCGAGAGAACTGGTGCACGGGGAACATGGGTAGCACGATAACTGGTAAGGGGAGAACAGGCCGTGAGGAGAAACGACCTACAAATGTGGTGTAAAGCAGTGACCGACGTATCAACCTGCGAGACCGAGCCACCGGAAGGCGCGAAGGGTTTATCATGATAAACTATAGGCTAATAATCTATCATCTGAAAAAAAACCTGTTCATTAATAAACGGTATTTTTCCACCCGATAATTAAATACGATTTATCGAAAAATACTGTTCATAAGGTTGATAAATCATGTTTATTAACTTGATAAACAGGGTTTATCAACTTGATAAACAAAGTTTGTCACTGGTTTATCGTGTTAAACATGGTTTATCTATAGCTAAACCTATAGTCTATCACTTGATAAACATGGTTTACGACAGATACACTGAGATTATCTGAGATAAACAGTGTTTATCTAACTATTCCACAAGTTGGGCTTTCCCTAATATAATGATGCAATGATATTCAAAGGCGCTTCACAATTATTACCCTGGTCCACGGTGAGTCTTGTCAAACCCACTACACACTGGTGCACTTTAAAACTGTTCATAGTCGATACAAAGAGTGACCCAAGAACGTCATACAACACATGTTTCAAGTTTTCAAGCAAGTCAAGTTTTCAAGTTTCAAGTTTATTATTTTCTACATTCATATGACATAGCACTATAATTATTATAGTGTAACAATAATGTGGAAGGAGGTCTGGGGAAAGCAAAAGCTTGTACAAAGCAGACCCCCCTTTACCAGAAACACAATTATAAATAGGTAATTTAAAGAAAGAAATATCGATATCCTTCCCACCCCTTGTAACACTAAGTAACATTAATATGTAATTAAACTTCATGATAATTATGGCGACTTCCATGCGTCTAATAACTTCTACATAACCTCGGAACATGCACTGTAAATACAAATCACCTCGCAGATACCTAATTATATATCTGTGTAAATTAAAGCAAGATAAGGTGTCAAATTCCCAAAGTACATCATATGTCATGGAGTAACCAACCACATCGGCAGTGCTGGAATTCGAACCCTGTGTGATCTGATAATCGGCTTGAGCCCATTGTCATAACCACTGGGCTATATATATACGTATCAAACCACCCGTTGATCATGTGAAAATCATTCCTATGCTTGTACTATACATGTACTATGCACCGTGTAGTTCACACAAAATTGCATAGACCATGGCATACTATACGGTGATACAAAAGTATCATTAAACTTATCCAATTTACAGTTTAATTATCATTACATCATATTAGTTCCCTTGTTTTCGAATAGTACCCCCAGCAAAGGACGTAAATATTGAAAAATCGCGGAGTTCTAAACAAGCACAGGGTAACAGAAGTTACAGAATAGTGACAGTAAGATTTGCCGGTAAGAGTGTTTAGGTCTATTATTACCATCATTATGTCTTCATCTCCAGCAAAGAAACCCAAGACGAGCAAGAGACCGGCGGCGGGCCCACCAATGTTGGATCGGATCAAAAAGATCATTGTTGCATTGAACGAACCAAATGGATCATCTGTATATGCTATCAAGAAGCAGTTGGCCGCCGACGGCGTCGATGTTCAGAAGAAAAACACCATAATCAACAGGGCACTAATGAGAGGTGCTGATAATTTCATTCTGAAACAAGTAAATGGATATGGATGTGCGAGAGGATCGTTTAAACTGGACACAACCGATCCCGTAATTGTGGCGAATGTAAAGGCTGCCAGGGTTATGGCCCAGGAACGTAGGAAGGCGGCACAAGAGAAGACTAGTAATAAGGAAGCGACCGACAAAGCAAAGAAGGCACCAAGCAAAAAGGTCCCCAAGAAGGTGTTGTTGAAAAAGGCGGTCGGCGAGACCACCAGGCCAGCAGCGAAGCCAAAGCAAGCTGCCAATAAACATGCGGCGAAGAAAGCACCGCAGAAGGCCAATAAATAAATTTACTACCGGGCTCCATTGGCAGTATACAAGTAACATATATAAAGACTGCGATTTGTTTCTTCAAGTTAATTTCCAACGGCTCTTTTTAGGGCCACCAAATTTCCCAAAAAGAGATCCACTGATTCCTTGTCACAACATGCTACTTGTAAGTTTCTAGTTTTGTGTTATTATTTTATTTCTTGTTTAACAATAAATATAGGCGTTCACCCCGACGTGTATGGCAAGCCCAATGTGCAGTAATTAGATAAACACTGTTTATCCCAGATAAACAGTGTTTTTCACCCATAAAC
>JAODAI010247060.1:0-10255 GCA_027575025.1 Scotoplanes globosa | reverse complement strand
TAGTTTTATTTGTTGTAAAGCGCATACGAATATGTATATAGAGTTATGCGCTATATAAGTATTATAACCTTAACCTTTAAGCTTATACTAACTACCAAGCAAACAATAAATATCCAATACCATGTAATATGTTATGATATAATACTGGGAGCTTTGTGTGTACACTTCCTTGTTTTCAACTTAAACACATGTAATTATTACCCTGGTGTACAAGATCAACAAGTAAGTATCCAAGTATCAACTCATTTTCACAACTTGACAAGCATGCAGCTACGTTGCCTCAGGACGCTAAATTGCGTACACGAGACACTGATTTCAACAAATATGGACAATGTTTTTCGATCTTTCATATGGTAAGTACCTTCCTTAAAGTAACAATATTACCGAGATGTTTGTGTTTAATAATGTGGACGTGAATGTATAGCAATATCCACTTAAAAATCCAAGTATAAAGTTGATCTTCGACCAGTACAGTGTTAACATTTGGTGGGTATTGTGCACATTGTGTACAGCTAACGGCAGCTACCGCAAGCATTCTTGACAGAAACTGCCACTCGGTGGTTGAACTGACGGTAGCCGTACAGTGATAGGGGGAGCCATCGGGTGGGACACCCATCCCCCAACCCCACCGGGGGTCTTACCCCCTCGTCAGGGGAAATGGCATTGCTTGCTCTGTACTACCGTTATACAGTGACATGTGATGTTTAGCCCCCTCTGCCCGTCAGGGAAATCACAGGCCACCCTTGTATATCGACCCTGCAGTAGTCTGGTCTACGTATACATGACGTCAGCACTATTAAAACACAGACATATTTGTAATGCTATGCCACTTTAATTAAGGTACTTAATTACCATGTCAAAGATGGACAAGCATTGTCCACAATGTTTTAATATTATTTTGTAGACATTTTACCTTTTTATAGTATATGAATTTATTCAAAGTTTAGATGAACACGTATTTTTAACTTAATAATGTGTGCTACATTATACATTTAAACGAATGGCATGGTAGTTTAAGGGATGTTACGAACGTTAACTAGTAAGTTTATTGGAATATCGTGTAAAAATACTTATGACTGTAACTTGACTCTTTATTATAGGCTAGTATAGAATACGGGATGTAGCTTTACTCATATTTTGTGAGTAAATTTCATTTTTTCTGGTCCATCTATTAAAGAACATCATAATTATCCCGACAATGGTTACTGGCAAAATAAAAGGAACTATTTAAGTTAACTTATGCTGTACATATTGAATCCGAATAACTGTTAACCCTTTCGCTACGGAGGTACAAGCTGCCTGTATATACCTATACTTGTTTACCTATTGTTTATACGAAGGTACACACATTTATTTCGTACATAGTGCCACATAATTTACAATAACAAACATCACAACACTTTAAGCAAACTCTAGCAACCGGTACTGTAAGTACATATTATATCAACTAATTGAAGATTGATTATCGACATATCATATATACAATAGCCGGAGAAAGGGGCCTAAGCGGTAGTAAGAATGACAGTGAATCAGAAGGTATGGAATCGTTTCCCCCACCCTCATAATATTAAAATTAACCACTTATAGAAAAATATAAAGTTTTTTACTTGTCTATCACAACCCACCGGCGTATGATATTTCCCTTCTACTTCATTTTTCTTTCATGTCTTGCACATATTTTGACACTTTTCAGTATTCCCGTCGAAATCAGACATTCCATGTAGGTGTCACATTAATTTTAAAATGGTATGTTTTAAAAATGTGCAATTGTTACGTAATGTTTGTACACTAAAACATGTGAACATATATTGTGTATGTGTTGCAACACTGATATTTGTGAATGGGTTAACATTATGCAACATTATGTAACATTGTGTAACATTGTGTAACATTGTGTAAGTCTAATCTTATTATCAGAGAAATATCCTTTCATCTCAAAAAAACTAAAGCAATTGAATACATAAGAAGAAAAAACAATAAAATACATAGAAAATACACAAATCATAAACAACAATGAAATACATAAGAAAATGGCAAAATATCACGATATAATCAATTTTCGAACAGTCCCCGAAATATATTTATATCATCACGCAAAGCCTTCCAAGTATTTGTATTCAAGATTATAATGAAGTTAAATTACATTTTAAGCTATGTATTATAGTTAATTTCGGGGATTTATGAAAAAATGTGGAATTTGCATGTTAACTTTTGAACTAAGGTCATAATTACAAAAGTTTACATCTAGCTTAGACCTATCTTACATCGGCTATTTTTATTTCTGCCAGTCTGTGGACCATGACTACATTATCTACACAATATGGTGCCAAAAATCGTAGTATATATATTTTTCTGACGTTGATAAATACTGTCCTACTGATACCAGGAAATACCATGCGTGCGTTTGTCGTCAAAATGAAAGTCATTGAAATCGACTTAAAAGTGGAATACACATCATAATTGAATTATCAGATGTTGACCTTTTTATTATTGTGATGTTATTGCATGTCATACAATTGTTGTAGTGAAAATATATGCAGAATATAAAATTTTAAAGAGTAAAACTCGACTTTATGAAAAAGTGTATATACATTTCCCAAATATTGCCCTAATTTCGGCTCATTTTTTCTTAGGTTCTTAGTGTGTCAGTAAAAGCACATATTATATATAGGGCCTATATATAGTATTCATAATTCTATCATTTTTTGTCATATTTTTAAATTAATATATAAAAATACATGAAATCACCCATCAAAGTCATGCTTTAAACAGCTTGTCAATTTTGGTGATAAGCGCATGCACACATTGTGGATGGAGTGTCATATTATACATCACATAAAATCATTTTCAGATACAACTGATAATATCACTGGGTAGATTAGTTTCCGATAATATAATGGTATATTTTCATAGATATATATATATGGACGCTACATGCCAGGTAGTGGTGCATATCTATATTGTATTTCAAGATTTCACGTTAGAGTAACTTTGTTAGCTATTGGTTAATATCCCCAAAGGCCCTGTGACGCAACGAATGGACATGATATATAACGGAAAATAGGAGTGGCTACATGGAGTAAACCAAGTAGTAGACATGGATATTCCATGTGTGGTGTGAGGAAGAATACGCTAAATTACAGCCGCATCATTGTCCAAAGCTCTCCACCCCCTGTATATGGCCATGCTCCTCCCAAATATCCTTCCCCACCATGCAGCACGCCTAAAATCCCTCTTAACACAGTTCTTCAGCTCAATCGTGGTATCCCCCTACCCCTTCTAAAATAACTTACATGTGCGATATTGCCATTTTTTTTAGCCGCCTACAATTATATCCATCCGTTTCACATGTCCAGCCCACCTTATATGCACATAAGACTCCGGCTTGCCAGCCCAATCTCATCCTTTTTTCAAATAACTTACTCATTTTTCCCCCGCTTGCCCCAGCGATCCTTATCATAAATTTATTTTCACACACTTGAAGACGCTGTTAGCTGAGGCCAAGACAGAGCCACGATTGTAAGCCCGTATATACATGCTGGAATAACATACGTATTAAAAAATATAACTTGCTAAAATATTAGCACGTATTTACTATTGAATAGTGCATGGGGTTCATATTTTTTAATCCGGTAACGCATACACGTCGCTCTAAATATTAACTCAAATTTAGTCGAGATGAATTAATTCAAGAAGCACTGTATGTTATGATTATATTTAAAAAAATGTGAGCTTAATCGCATATTGAATTGAATGTGTTGACGCCTAAGGAAAAAAAAATCTGGCAAAATTCAGAAAACCAATTAATACACCACTGCAGGCTAAAACCACACCAATGATGATACTGTTGATGGTTCAACGATTATATCAATATTCGCATCCTGTCACGTGTATATCTACCATGATGTAGCAGTGAACAACGACTTTTATTATAGATAAAATGACGCATTATAATTGCAAAAACAGGAAATCCCATACCGATATATATTGCTCAGCATATTCACAGTCTGACCAGATATCAGTCTGGATCACTCTATTTGACTTGCTGGTATCATACGGCAGTACACTGTAAAAACACAATGGTCAAATTTGACCAAGTCTTGATCAACTATGCACCGAACCAAATTTGGTCAAATTTTGTGCGCAATTTCCCATTGTAATGTTTACCATATTTGGTTTGGTACATAGTCAACCATTACCTGTATACACAATGCTCAAATTTCACCAAAAATGGGTCAACTGTGATCAAAATTTAAATGAGAAATTGCACACAAACTTTGTCCAAATTTGGTTCAGTGCATACTTGACCAAAACTTGGTCAAATTTGACCAAAGTGTTTTTACAGTGTACTCTTTTCAAGGACAAATGTATTCATGGAAATTGGGAAAACACATGGGAGATAAAGTCGTTGAATTATCCAAAATGGACTCCAAAGTGAATAACAGACTATAATCCAAGAAAATAAGGATGAGGATTGCCCAACCTCCAGTCCCCCACAGCGTTTTCTGTATCTACATATTGTCAACACTTATACCATCCGGCCATCTGACCTATACTGAGGCTACGAAAGCTGGAACAGTTAACACGTTTTGTTAGTTTAGGTAGTCGAGATGACTCAGTGTTTATAGGGCGTCGGGCTTTGGACTGTGCATGGTCCTCCGGTGAAATACCAGCACGTCATGTTGATCATCTTGGCATGTGTCATTGAGCAATATACTTTATCTCGACTATTCCACGCCACCCAGGTCAAATATGGAAGGATATAAGGGTGTCACCCCTCCTTTATCCCCACCCCTTCATTAGGCGTGATCATATCGGATACTACCAGTTGTTATGAATTTATAAAGCAATAATGCACTCTTAACATAAGACCGAGAATTGACCTTTCGGAATCATGTCAGTACTACCTCTGAAGATTTTTTTGTATTTTGAAAGTTGCACAGGACACCAATTATGCGATACGTCGACCCAAAGAGAGTTTATAAGTAGACTAATTCAGAAAATTTTAGAAGTTCGCGCCCCCCTCTTGGACAATTTTTAAAGCAATTTAGCATATTATATAGGGCCTATGCTAACATTTTTCCCTAAAAATGTCAGCAAAATATGCTCAAGGGGGGCCTTTAGCTACGCGCCTGCGTCGGACTTTGGACTGTGCAGGGTCCTCGGTTGAAATACCAGCACTTCATATTGATCATCTTGGCATGTGTCATTGAGCAAGACACTTTATCTCGACTGTTCCACGCCACCCATGTATTTGGGGTACGTAGTATGGAGTAGGCTATGGCGTAGTGGTAAGCGTTACGTCCTTGCACCACTGTGACCCGGGCTCGATCCCCGGTTGGACGTGCAAATGGGATGGCCATGTCTACGACTAGAGGTTTTACTCCGGGCACTCCGGTTTCCCCCTCTATCCCTTTGTCCGTTTGTTGCATCACAGGGCCTTCTGGAAGATTAGCCAATGACTAAAGAAGTTACCCTGACTTGAAATAAATAAATAACCACTCAACTTTCACCAGTGGCTCTCAGTAGTTGTTGGTTCATATAGGCTAACCTGGTGAGGAGCGTCCATCGGATGAGGACGTTAAATGGCGGTCCCGGGCATGACTACCTTTCTCATCATTCTAGTCTGACCATATTTTCGCAAAGAATGGAGAGTTATCCCGGATGGTTACTCCTTTCACGGTGCCGTTAATATTGTGACTTGAACATAATTAACCGATCTGACATTTACATAACCTCGCCGTTAAGCAATTGTCTCTCTCTCAATGGTGGTATGGCTATCTTCTGACTTAGCCAACCAGTTATAGCTTTCATGTTGTCGTCACTTCGTCGTCATTGTATAAATCATCACATTCCCACCTCATAAGACCTCGATTAAAATTGGGTAAATAATCAAATATTTTTAAGCCTAATTTTGCTGCACGTATTAATAATGCATTTATATACTATGCCTGTATAATTGTGGGTATACCCATGTATATAACTATATGGTTTTATAAATAGTACGTAATATGTTGTTACGTTTCACTACATGCATGTTGTAGGCTATCACAACGAGCCCTTTATATGTAATGTTGATTAAAGCCTTATTAGGCAATTATCTTCAACCCTGAAGTTATCAACTCGGAACACGCCATTCGAGACCGGTCTCGAGATTCAACCAATCATATAGGAGAATGATCACGTGATAATGTAGTTATGAATAATACAAAACATATATATAGGCCCACTTGTATATATTCGTGTTTGTGTGTGTATGTGAGTTTAATATATACGTATAAATAGTTAACGTTCTATTTTCTTCTTACCGTATCTCCCCAGAGCTCAAGATGAGATAAGGATTCAGAATAAAGAAAACGAGAAGATTAAGAATGAATTGAAACTAGAAAGAGTAACAATCAACAAACAGGACTCAACAATTGACGCGTTGAGGGCGCAAATTACAAAGGTAATTAACTTGATCTAAAAATATTATAATTACATATTGGCTGAATAAAGCTATTGGGCTGTAGATAATATAGTTATATCTTAGGCTGATAACGAATTAAATTCAATGTGACCTCAATAATAACTTCATCAATATAATTTTTAATTTTATAAATATTTTAGACTTCGTCCACTTTGGTCGTTGCTTAGCGACATGAAATTAAATAATCCTTCTAGGCTATTAAGTATCCAATGCTCAATGTATCATAACAATTATTTTTTATATAGCGCTTTGCATGTCAATGAAATATCGAATCACTTGAACAATATTACCCCTGATCATTGGTGATCTCGTCTGACCCATACATACGTGGGCACAAAGCAAGTAACACCTCATATAGGGTGCCGGTTATATACCTGGGTGACGAGAAGCAATCGCGACAAAGTATTCGTGCTTAAAGACACACGGTGAAGAGGCTCTGACTGTCCCCGAACCTAGAATGCTTGGATTACTAGACCATTGAACCATGCCACCTTATACAGTGTGATAAAAATACATGATTCAATATCATACATAATCAACATATGTATGGTTAAAAGTCTTGTTCATATCCGATGTACTTGGATTACTAGACCATTGAACCATGCCACCTTCTACAGCGTGATAAACATACATGATTCAATATCATACATAATCAACATACTAATGTATGGTTAAAAATCTTGTTCGTATCCGATGTATGGTCAAATACATGGTTTAAATATAACAAACAGTTACCATAATACACGACCAAAAGGCTTGTTCGTATCCCATGCATGGCCAACATGCGGGGTTCAATATTACACACAATCAATATAATACGTGGTTAAAAGGCTTGCTCATATCCCATGCATGGCCAACATGCGGGGTTAGAATAGCATATATAATCAACCTGCATTGTTCAAACGTTATACCTAATCAACACGCGCGCTCCATTCACCGTACATGGTCATCAGTAGTCTGAAGTGCATGGCCTATTGTTTAATTAGTTGTTCCTATTAGATATGTCCATCTTCTTTAGCTATATTTTATGCAGAAGACGGGGAAGTGTTCTACTTTGTTTGTTAAACCCTTCTGGATTTTAGAGCACAGCCTCTGTATAACATTGTTCAACTTTAGCACGTATATCTGATATTTAATATATTGTAGAAAAAAATAATAATAATGACGGTAATAAATGAAAAATCTTCATTTTTGATATGGGAGAACTAAAACTGCTATGTCTTAGCAATGTTCCAAACAAAAGGCCCAATAAACACAATCAATCAATCAATCTAACAATCACATTGGTCAATTTTATGGCTATACAAAAAATGCGTAGAATGTGGGACTAGTCACAGGAATCACAGGACCATTATTTGAAGACCCAAAAAGGAGTAGGTTGAGGCGTATAGTGGCAAGTGATATATATATATATATATAATATATATATACGGTCTTGCACCACTGCGACCGGGGTTCGATCCCGAGTTGGACGTGCAATTGGGATGGCCACGTCTACAACTAGAGGTTTACTCTGGGTATAGTTTTCCACTATATTTAAATCATTGTCTGTTTGTTGGAACAGAGCCTTCGAGAAGGTTTGGCAATGGCTAACAAAGTTATGCTGATATAAAATGGTTAAATAAATTTCAATTATTAAAATATTCATGGGAAGTTATGCTTATAATTTTACCACAAATACTAATATAATTACATTGTATGTTCTTCAACAGAATATAAATCCGGTTGTTGTTGCTGTTAAAGTTGAAAGTAAAGGACCGGAAACCGGAATAGTAGTGGACAATGTGAAATTAATAACGTAAGTTAATGTGTAATAACGTTTATTGTCGCTTTCATAATGGTTAATAAAATTAATGTATATATATATGGCTTTTAGATGCCAGAAATGCCAGAAATAGTGTCGGTGACGGTGGTTGGTAGTATACGGTGCACAATGCCTAGACCTCGTTAAGGTCTCTCGACTATCGGTCTTTCTCTAATACGGATGGTCTATTTTCTAACAGTTCGTATATTGTTCTGTATCCTCTGATCAGTAAATACCTCTGATGTGTACACCCCATTGATCTGTCGGCAATACTATACATAAACAAACAAACAAATTGTCGGTGACGGGTCTTCATGTGGCGCACTCTGTGTACTTATTCAACCCGGTATTAAAGGTAGTTGAAGTAGTTAACCGATCGCCACTGGACCTTGACAAGGTCTAGCGTCTCGCTAGTCGGTGAGCTTGATAACAATAATTTGTTTTCAGTGTGGCAAGCATTGGGTCACTACACAATTGAGCCACGACACGTCCCAATCAGCAATGGTTATTCGGTAGCCATGGTTGCACAGTGATAGTACAATACTGGCAAATTCGAAGAAATGACGGAACATGCAGAACCTCTATACGATGGTATACTAGAGTGTATTACGTCACTTCCATCTTGAACTATAACATAACGTTGACATATGACACCACAATACAGATATATTATTTTTCATACATAATTATGTATATATTTACAAAAGTTATTATAGTATTCTTCAATGTATGCCTATATATTCACAAATAATTTTCCATTATTTTAATATTTGCAATTTGAAGAAGGAAGTGGTATGAAATAAACATTGTTCTGTTAGAAGTGAATTTATAATGTACACCGCAGAACATGGTGTTTAAATTAACACCGATTTTGTTCAATTTAACACTGCTTTGGAGTTTATAATTATTTGCCCACCCCAGTTTGGTATTAAATTAATACCAATCTTAGTGTTAACACTGACTTTAAAACCCAATCATGGTGTTACTCTAACACCACTTTGGAGTGCATATTTTCCCACATGCCCCAGCTCGTTGGTGTTAAATCAACACCAACTTTGACACTAGGATGGTAACACAAGCTATTTAGCACCACGGTTTTTGCAGTGTATTAATTGACGGGTATACCGTATTGGCATATATTTTGATATTGTTTGTCACGGAATAATATAATACACCACAACATAAATTATGGCACGAACTATAATTAATATAGTGGATGGATGCATTCATTGTTAAAATACATTGTTTAACAGCGCCATCTATTAATATAATAACCTCACCAAACCAAATTATTTTATAATTGAAGCCGAATACGAAATACTCTATAGATGGTTTTCGATGCTGATTACAACCTACTATTCAAAAACATCGAAAAACTAAATTTGAAGAAAATCGCAACAACACCCCTTAATCACATTTTAAGCCTATTTAGCACATTATAAGCCCATTTCAGCTATATTGGACACATTCTAAGAAAATTTAAAACGTTTTTCAGAAAATTGCAATCGTAGACACATTTCCTTTGATATAATAATTAGATAGCCAAACTATATATTGTTCAATCAATATTTATTTGAAGTCGAACTATATGAAACCGTTCCTGTTGATTTTCATACATGACATTGCATAGTCCGTAAACAATATAGGTAATACTATATTACATAGAAGGGATCTGACCCCACCTTCGTCTTCAACCATGCCGGAAACCATGTATATCAAATTAGGCAATAAAAAGCCTAAAACCTAGCAGGTTTTAACACATGAACATAAACTCCTAACCCCAACCCATGTATATAACATGTACATACCATGTTATAACACAGGATATACAAGCTAGTTACATGCAGCTAAGTCGAAAATTACGCATCTATATGATCCTGTGTTAACATAATATATTGGGCACGTGTGAAGTTGTTTAACGTCTTGTCACTCCCCTTGCGGGGCTTAGACGGTGCCTTACTTACGCAAGGGCTTTATGAAGC
>JAODAI010246949.1:0-10256 GCA_027575025.1 Scotoplanes globosa | reverse complement strand
GCCCCCCTATTTTTTCACTTTCTTGCATAGACGTTACACTATTCACCGACAATTCCATTACACAAATATGTTGGGCGCCCCCCCCCCCTTTCTAAACGTCCTGGATCCGCCTCTGGACGTATGCAAACAACTGACAGCCGTATTCAATTGCGGGAACAGCAGTTTGTTGCCCAATGAAGGCTAATATTCATAAAGACGTTGGCACCATAGGCGCATACTATTAACGACATTGGCACCATAGGCGCATACTATTAACGACATTGGCACCATAGGCGCATACTATTGACGACTCTAGCAAGCCATTAATTTATCAAGCACTCTCTTTGAAAATAATTTGACGACAGAACTTCATAGCACCAACTATGGACTATTTCTGATACAATAGATGTTATGCACGTTACGTCATTTCATTGAATTTAGCAGTATTAGAATACATTAGTATACCCATAGCATTGGAATGACCATTGCTGGATAGTGATTCATATATCTAATCAGCAATACTACCCTACAACAGTATATATCTAATCAGCAATACTACACTACAACGGTGTACATCTACTCAGCAATACCACACCAAATGAAACTAATAATGATTATCATTCAACGGTGTACATCTACTCAGCAATACCACACTTAGTGAAACTAATGATTATCATTCAACGGTGTACATCTAATCAGCATTACCACACTTAGTGAAACTAATGATTATGCAAAACTAAGTTGCACCTTTTGCGTAGTGACGTTACGTTCAATAGGTTTATTCTCACCATGATGGTAAGGGCGTCTCTGATTGGTCCATTGCAGCTGAAGGTCTCTATATGTGAGATGCCACTGTTGCCCTCTCTACTCTCTCTGCGCTGGTATGCGCAGGCTGACCCAGACACGAAGAACAGATGCGGGTTCTGTATCCTGTAGCCACCATTGATGATGTATGTTCCATTCCGACACAGAGCTATGTTAGCAAAGAAAGTGATTAATTAATAAAATAAATATATATTATATAAATAATATATAACGATTTAAAAGACAATTGTCAATATAATAAACCACTTGTTCAGCTATTGTGTTGCTCTTGTCTGATGATAGCGTACAAGGCTGGGGGAAGTCCCACTTGAGCATGTGTGAGGACTCTGTTGCTGGTGACCTTGTCTTACAAGTAATCCTGGGAATGCGTCCAATATAGCGCGCTCAGTCTCTTGAATGACTACCACTATACAGTTAAATGTAATAAATCGATAACATGAAGTTCTGGTAAGGTGGTTTATCACAATGGATACATTATAATACTAATATTGCAATGGTTTAGTGCAATTAAAGGTTTCCCATTGTACGTTATTGTGATACACTCGAGAAGAAGACATGGAAAATGCATGATGGTTCTCATCTAAATGTTTCTATCCAGAATCATCAAACAGTACCGACTGCGCAACTGCTATATTTGTACAACCCCAAATCAGGAGTGTTAAAAGTAATTACAATGCTTCCACGGTGGCTTATTTGAGCCCTGACCACGCCGATACGACTGCTTACGACGAGGCCCGATTGTCTTCTTAGATAATGCTAAGCAATGTAACGGCGTGGCCACCCTTAATACTGTCTACGTCAAAAACCGAAGAAGCCCGATGTTTGATCATACTAGCCATAGGCAGTCGTAGCGGTGTGGATATCATTACCATTGTATACTATGAAGTTACTAGACGAGCCGCGATCGTCTACGTAGGTATAGTGCTAAAGCTAACACCTTTATCCAATCCCGTGTTGTTTAAAAACCCATCCTTTATTATAGTATAAATTAGTATGTTATTTATTTATTTATTAACTGATATTTATACAGGGTAACTCGCTCAGCAGGAGCAGGTATACTGCAAGGCCCTGTCACACAAAAATATATGATCAAAGTCAATATCGAAAGCGAAATATACAACACTGAACATGAACTAAGCTAAAATACAAGGAACATAAAAACTTAAAATCATTAAGATCATAGCATCTAGAAATCAATGCATAAAAAAATCATGATATATTTTATGTTACGTTTAAAAATTGCAATAGATTGCAATAGATGTGATTTCGTCAGGAAGATTATTCCAGTATTTAGGTCCGGAGATCATAAATGATCTCCGATACAGTTCGGTGTTACACCGTGGCAGCCGAAACTGATATAAATCCGATATTTTAATTCGCATATTCAAATAACTTATTCTGGATCTATTTAACTTTTAACAAACATAGCCTGCGATCCATCACGAATAATATAATAACAAAAGTTTAGGGAACTTATATATTGGTCTTTTCATGCATAAATACAGAAGGAGACTTCCAGGCAACGTCCTAAAAATCAAATGGACGGACAAACAATAATAGGATATAAAACGAAGAACCCGACCGTCAGACAAGTCAGACATCTTGGCCATTATGTATATCCGCTCATAGCAGACTGCGTTTCTTTGAACCTGTTTCTAGACTTCATGGTGATGCCCCAAGCAAAACTTGCACCAAGAGAAGCACTAAGATACAGGAAGAAACCAAGACGAAGACCGGTGACCACTTTAATTGGTACGCCAAAGTGGTGTAAGGTGGGAACATTAACAATCCTGATGATGCAATGAACCTTGCTCAAAATCGAATTAGCTGTAGAGGGATTAGTACACAACATGTCGAATCGATGATTCCTCAACCTACTATAACTACATACTACTACTAATATAAGGGAGGAAACTATGAGGAAGGCCGGTGACCACGTTAATTGGTACACCAAAGTCACCATTGAAAGGTCGGATCATTAACAATCTTGATGATGCAACGGACCTTGGGCAAGATCGAATTATGTGGAGGATTATTATTACGGAACATATCGAATAGCCTGATTCCTCAATATACTACTATCAGAAGAAGATCACAACCTACTATTACTACTACCTGAAGATCACATCTCAAAGCGCTTCACAAAAGAGATACTTCAATACGAGCAATATCCAATTGTTCAGTTGAGTTTAGGATAATCCAATTTGATATTGAAACCTGGTTAAGAGATTCACCCGAAATGTTTTTATTTCCCTTATCTGTTTATTATTCATTTACAGACCACCCCGAGTGTTTCATCTTGCCAAACGGTGCTGATTATCGAGGAACTGTGTCGCAGACAATATCCGGTATTCCATGTCAGGCCTGGAGTTCCCAGTCACCACACGAACACCAGTTCTACCCCAGCAGTTTCCAGGGTTTCGGGATCGATGATCATAATTATTGTCGCAGCTTCGGAAGGGCCCTGGCACCGTGGTGCTTCACGACCAATGCCGAGACGGAATATGAATACTGCAGCATTGGAGACAGTCAGCCGCAATGTCGAAATCCAGGTACAGTAATAATTTGGCATCGCTACTCAGAAAAACCTTTCCTGGACAAAAACAACTATACTAAGGTCCGACCCAAGGGTTAGAAACTTGTACCTCAAATGATGAACATCGTTACTTATAAGCCACCACATCCGCTCCAATAATGTTATATTCCATCCAAGTGGGAAACCCCCCGGCGCTTTGGGAATTTGTTGTATACATTAATTTTGTATATGACAATTACAAACTGACAATCTTATAAGTTATTTTTTCTACAAACACATTATGCTTATAATATAAAAATGAATTAATTATTGTGGTTTAGAGCAATCAGCTAAATTAATAGGTGCAACATCAGTATACATATATAATACATCAATATTAAAAATAATTTTCACAAAAATTACATTTAGGTGATAATCGTTAGTCTCAGAAGATTAAGATATAAGCCACGCCACCCCACCCTCCAAATTCAAAAAATGTCTAAACCACACTTCGTTTAAAAATATCATATCTTACAATCACATATTTATTTAGTAAATTTGTTAAAAAATAGTTAGCAATTCCATTACGAACGTCAATTACTATGATTTGATTGATATTGTGTTTATTCACGCGATGGCTGGCCTCCGGCCGACCGCCGGTGGGTCGCCGCCGGCTAAACCGCTATAATTGTTTTATTGATGCGGTACCTTGTCGCCGTTGAAATTATGTGTATATATACAAATTTATATTTACATGTATCAATCAACAATCTAATATTTTTAAAAACTAACGAAGGCCACTACGTCGAAATCATGCTTTGTTCGTGACAAAGACTTGACTACTATACATGAATATTTTTTTCGCTATAATGTGCACATACATTTGTATACAAAATTATAATTATTTTTATCTGAAGACCAAATACCAAGTATAGATAAATGAATGTTGTATTTTGGAGGAATGTAGCTTAGCTAATATCAATATATATATAACTTCAGTATGTATATGAAGTAGTTTTTAACGTCTTGTCACTCCCGTTACGGGGCTTAGACGGTTCCTTACTAACGTAATGATTTCTACGACATGATGTAGCCCTTTGTGACCGGATGCCCTTTGTGACCGAATGTATATTATATACAATACATTACTATTAAAAGGAGAAACAGATACGCCTAATACATTAATAATAAAAGGGTTTCTACCAAAACTATATTAATGTGAAAGAATTCATTCAAAACATGAATATTTGTTCCACCATTATACAGAACTTTAGCAACATAACTCTCTCTCTATACCTCCTGAATCCCTAGCAAGGGATGAGGAAGAATACACTAACTAACTCCTCTATCCATGGCCATAACCCTCAAATCGCCATCTCCCCCAGCCCTCATGAAATCCCTCTCAACACAGTCCTTCCACCTCAAACGAGGCCTCCCACTACATTCTACCATAATCAGTATCTCTGTCAGACTTCTAGTCATTCCAACCTCCCCCGTAATATCATCCAACCTTCTCCTCTTCACCCTCTTTACCCCCACTATCCTTTTCATCCAATTATTTTCACACACTTGAAGACGCTGTTGCTGAGCACTGAACAGAGCAACAGTTTCAAGCCCGTAAAGACATGCCGGAATAACACATGTCCCAAAAACTTTACCTTTCAATTTCTTAGAAATGTACCTATCCGCCATAACCCCCTCTACAAAAGGATCATTGTGTCCAAATCTCAAAAAACAAGGACCATACTATAGACAGGGGTTTCGTATCTATAATTTTAATGCCAATATATCAAGCATCCCGACAAGATATATCTGCCCATGGGGATAATTGTAGGGGATATGTCCACGCCTAATCTGGCTTATTCGTTGTCAGGTTGCTGTATAATATTGTATACTATACTGTACATACATGTTGCAATATTAAGTGTAGTTTGTGTAGTTGTAAGATGAAATTGGATTTCACTCTTTATCAGTTTATGACTAGTGCCAGGCACATGTACTGACACGGTGAATGACACTTTTTATTGTATATATTTATTTAAACTTTATTTTTAAGAGGCTGGCTCACAAGCGTGTGTATCAAAAGAGTGATAAATTGTGACAATTGTAAAATTAGTAAGATATAATAATAGTAATTTCACAAATGGTAGACTAAAAGCTTAGTAAAATATTTAGTACGATAAAATTAAAATCAAAGTCATATATATACATTGGAAATTGTGATTCGTGAATGAACGTAGTGATAATAATTAAGATGATTGTTAGAAATGGTGTAAAATAGCATTAAAATTGAATTAAAAGTAGTACTCCTTAAACAAAGTCTCATACCGTTCTTTTGAAATTTCTAAGTGATGTGGCCTGTTTAATTTGGTTTGGTAATGCATTCCATTCCTTGGCCCCTATATATGAGAATCTTTCCTTGTGAAAATCAGTATTATACTCTTTCTAAATATAATCCGAATGTCGTTGTGGAGCGTAATGAGTGATTGTGAACGGAGTTATAGTATAGTTAAAATTATCTCTTATATAATCAGGAGCATAACCATTTAAAGATTTGTAACCCATGGATAGACGTTTACATTTAATTTCTTGTCAAGTGGATTCCATCCTAGGGTATATTAAAAAGATCAGCTGATCTATAGCGTCAAATGGTGCGTTTAATATAATACGTGCCGCACATTTCATAAGTTTATCGATTCTATCCATATTTCCTTGTGTGCATGAATACCATATTATACTACAATAATCTAGAAAAGGTAGTATATAGCCATTAAAATATAAATACTTGTGGGTATATCAATATAATGTTTAATACGTCTTAACAGGGCTAACCTAATGTCAACTGTCTTGTAAATATTGTTAATTTGTTCTTGCCACGTTAGGTGTGAATCAATCAAAACACCTAGACATTTTTCAACAATAGAGTTCTTTAATAATACTCCGTTCACGTATACATTTAATACTTCATTATCATTATTGTATCTATACGTTTTGAACAAATTAACATAGACTTCATTTAATTTTGCAGATAAATCATTGATGTTTTTCCACTAACATGAAATGTAGTGTCATCGGCGTACATATCAGCAGCACACTGGGATAGACAGAGATCGAAATCGTTAATGTATATAAGAAATAACAACGGACCTAAGACACAATCTCTGTTATTGTCTCTCTAAAACAGTACGTTAATATCTTGAGTAAACAATATCACAAAGGGTGTAACAGTATATACTGCCGTTCTTAGGTATACAGTAGCTCCATGGGGACACTGATGATGTTCAAGGAAGTTATTTACATAATAATAATATAATAATGTATCATCATTTACACAGAGCCGTCAATCTCTAACTATATTCTGAGGCGTTTTACAATCATTACCCCGGTTATTGATAAACTCATCTAACCCACACAAACGTATAGGTTTCTGGCAGCAGATTAGAGACGAGCTCAGACAGCGCCAATGTGTCAAGTAACCTAGCATGTACCCATTTATACACCTGCGTAAAGTGAAGCAATCAAGATAAATGTGTCAACGAAATCAAAGACTCCACATATATTGCAATTTTTAAACGTAAAATTAAGTCTTATCATGATTTTTAGATGCATTGATTTCTAGATACTATGATTTTGATGATTTTTAAGTTTTTATATTTTAGCTTAGTTCATGTTCAGTGTTGTATATTTCGATATTGACTTTGATCATATCTTTTTGTGTGACAGGGCCTTGCAGTATACCAGCTCCTGCTGAGCGAGTTACCCTGTATAATTATCAGTTAATAAATAAAATAAATAAGTGCCAACTTGACACCGTCCAGCTGCATACATGTGGTAATTATACAAGGATTATTAACTCCTAAATGCATAATTTTACACTTCTCAAAGTTAAACTGCAGTTGCCAAGTACGAGACCAACACAGTAGGCTACAGTATCAATATCGGTCTATTCACATAAATATTCTGCTAAATTTTGATTACCGACATTATGCAGAACCTTACATTTATTGATGTTTGAAAACATTCCCCAATCCTCAGACCACTTATTTGTCTGACCGAATAGCTCAGTTGATAAAGCGTTGGACTTATGATCGTAAGGTCAGGAGTTTGAATCTGGAGTGATGATTATATTCCAGTGGCTCTAAACTGGTATATCAAAGGCTATGGGTGGCTCATATAACCACTGCGTTGAGAAGGGCCAGGAAACCCATTCATTCATTATAAACTGAAACCTAGTCGCATCCTCCCTAATAGCAGACCATAATCCTTAGTATCATCAGCGAACTACTTGATACCAGAACTATAAACAGCATCGTCTAAATCATTAATATAAAGCAACAAACAACAATAGACCCAACACAGAGGCTTGGGGAACATCATTAGTGACACTCTTCCAACAAGACATACTCTCCAACAACCACCCTCTGCCTACGCCCACTTAAAAACACTTGGTTCTCGCCACATCGTTTTTTCAAAAGTTATTTTGCACATGAGACAAAAAGCCTTCCTAGTTATTTTATTATGAATAGTAGAGATATAGAGCAATACAATAAAATAAGTTTCACTTAGAGGGCGCACTGAGATATGGCCAGACAAAATTGTCAAAAATCATGTTTTTATTGAAAAAAGCGCCCTCTATTTACACAAGCGCCTTCACTATGCCTCCGCCGTTTATGTTTTTGTGAAAAGTAAGATTTTATGAGGCCGCAGGAACTGGGAGGGCACCAAACATGGTCCAAAATGCAAAAAGTTGCGTTTTGAAGAGCCATCTATATGTGGCGCCCTCAATTAGCCTCGAAAATTATAACGTTTTTCACAACAACTCCATCCATATATTCATGTACCATAAGATCAAGGAGGCTTTTTGAGGGCGCACCAAGATATTCAGAGGACAAAGTCCAGATTTTGACTTTTGTACTTATTAGGCCCTTCAGACCCATATCTTAAAAGGGTTGTATTTTTCAACCGGAGCATTTTTTTTGTAAAAAAGGTTTTTTGTCAGTTTGTATGATACAGCTACCCACAAAAAAAATTGGATGAAATATGAATCTTACAGAATCTGGCTCTTAATGATATAGTCCTTTGCTGTTAACTGTTCAGTTGAGCGAAAAGCTCTCCTTAATGAATTTGCAGCTCTCCTGAGATTCTCACACGTGAAGGTCTTATAAATTATGCACCATCACTTACATACATCCCTTCTCAGGACGCCATAGTCCCATAAATGCAACTAGCGTACATGTGACTAGTCAAGTTGTCTACTTTATTTTTTAGATTTTGTACATAAAGTTCACCACCTGCCAACTTCAAACCTACATGGTAATTGGCGTATCACTACATTTTTGACCTACATGTATACAGTAATGATCCCAAACTTAATAATAAACATAAATGTGTTCTTCTGAACTGTCCTTTACTCTATAAATTGATCAGAGCACGTTTACTTGTAAAAAATATAATTGAAAAGCCATAGTTATATAACCCAAATATTGGAAATCTAGCTGGTACTTTAGCTGCTCTAGGTAGTGTTTAATGCTAGCTGGACTTTAAAGGGTTAGGGTGTAACAGCCACGGGCTGCCGCGTATCTTAATTTATAATTCACCTCGTTTTACCATACTGTAGACCTACATTCATTTTGGTTCCATATGAACTGTTCATCCATCTTTTACTGTATATTTTGTTTTCCAGAGGGCTGGGAGGACCGATGGGTGGATTCCACACATAAAGGCAGCGAGCAGGGAAAGTTTAAATGGACCGCCGGAAAGTTTTACGGGGACGCCGACAAAGATAAGGGTAAGTTCACGTTTGATTGAAAACTGGCAGGCCACTATTTGGCTCTTAAGTATAGCCTACTGTCCTGTCGTTTATCAAGTTTATTTTATATGGTAGTCCTGTTCACATTAATTTATAAATAACCAATATTGGGTCATTCTCTATCAGTGACAGTCCTCTTCACATTAATTTATAAATAACCAATATTGGGCCATTCTCTTTCAAATCACCCAATGGTTTAAACCATCACATGATCAAATTGCCCCAAATTTGTTTTTGGGGTAGATTTACCCGAAGACCCAGCATTTTATAAACTATTAGCTTTTAAATCGGACAAGCTTTTTCCAGTTACAGCACCCTCAAATATTATGATTTTAGCCAAATTGGCCGCAACATCCAATGACCATAAAGTTCTCTTAAAACTAGTTGTTCAATGTCAACAATACTTGTGTATATAATTGAAAAGGAAATTCATTAACGATTCCAAAAATGATATTGTTTTTACGTAAAAGTATGTTCAAGTTAAGATAGGATGACCTTTACGTTAGCCTTGAATTTGACCTGTGGATCACAGCTTTTTGTAACAATTTTTGCCCACAAATTTGGGCTCTTTATAATGTCTGTCAAATTGTGATATTGAGCTTTGATACCTTTTAACCAAAACATGATCGGTATCTAGGGTATTCCAACAAATTTCAGTAAAAATAATTGTTTGTCCAATTATTGGAGGGGTGGGGGTCAAACTAGGGTCGGTATCCGGCGTACTCTCACGGAAACAAGATTTGTGATTTTCAATTTCATTGTCAAATTCCTATTGACTTACAGTTTTCATACTCCACAATAACTTAGAAAACCTGTTAAATAGTGCACTAGGCTACTGCTAAATTTGCATTGACTTATAATGTGTGAAAGTTGCCAAAAGTGAAATTATGCTGCGCTTTTGGAGCAGTATTTTCTACATTTAAATGGCACATATCCAGAAAACACATTTGAAAGAAAAAAAAAGGTGTGGATATTGGGTACATGAAATGTGTAATGCATAGCAGGTTTAAGCATCTTTTTGGTGTCAGATGTACATGTATATAATATACATTGACAGGGCTCACGCTTCACGGAGGCTACGAGGCGATTTGCCTTGGTGCCCTCTCAAAATGTCCAACTGAAGCATAT
>JAODAI010246838.1:0-10258 GCA_027575025.1 Scotoplanes globosa | reverse complement strand
TGGACTTTCGTGGAAGGTTCTGAAAAGAATACCCAAGAGGGGTGCACCTGTTGATAATAGGTTCATCACCGAGTTCTCGTATCCATGGTTCAGTAATACGTAGGATATTTATATTCTGATCGATAATGTAATCAGCAATGACATCGTGTTTGTTACACAGGGACTGGACATTCCAAGTGGCAATATTAAGATTATCGTTATAATGCTTACCAATGTCGTCACGAGGTGGTGTATTAGAGTAGCAATCAGGTGGGCTACGATCAGCAATATAATCAACTTTAAGAGAAGCCTGGGGTAAAATGAATTTCCGTCGTGTAAACTGGCCAGCATATAGATACATATATATATTTATCATTGTAGCTACAGGGACCAATGGGACGAGGTATAATGTGATGGGGGATAAGTTACTTTTGAAGTATTTGTGTACCTTTTCCCCATCTTCTGCATTTTTATTTTCAAGTTAATGACTGGATATTATTCTATGAACACAGAAAATTCGTCACCATCACTATAATGATCATAATATTACTATTATGTTCATGACCAGTTCAGTGTTTTATAATATTTTAACTGGTTGATTGGATATATATGTTAGTCCTTTTTACAGTCGAACAACCCTTGATTATATTCCTGGTTCGGTTCACACCTATATCAAAGAAGTACAAGCGATACGTGATGTTTCTGTCTTCAATATATTTAAGCATGGTTAGCAACCCGCTGATCAACGACTAGTAGAAAATATAAGGCCCGTGTTATTATACCAAAGTATTATAAATTACGCAAATGATCAGTTAAGCACGCCCAATCAACTAATAACTAAATTTAAAACGGTATTGCTAAGTTTAGTTTATATTATAATTACTACCCACCTATATATGCTGGTAGTAAATATGTTGTTTTTATTTGAGAAAATTAATACATATTTATCTATATCAGTAAGAAACTTTTTTTCCATATTTATGAATTGTAATGCCAGTATTTAATGTAATTTGCATTGACCTCCAGATGCAACTTCATACGTGGATAATCCATTTGAATAGCTCTAGAAAGAAAATATCCATGAAGACAGATACATTCAACAAAATAATAATTGAATTGTCTTAAAATGTAAATAAATTGTAGGATGTCAACCTTTCACCTACACACCTCTTAATGCAGAGTCATTGATTTAATTGTTGTTTCACCACATACACGGTGGTAACATAGTTTCAACTACATGGAGGGTCGATGTTCCCCGATAGGTGACCATTATATACCCAATTTTCACCAACACTAAAATATAGCAATAAAATCTCAACGTATTCAGCATTTCCCCCGACGGGAGACCATAGCTCATCAATGGAGGGCCTAGACACACCGCTATTCACCACTGGTGTTACACTTGTACCACATTAGCTGATAATAGAACAGGACTTTGTCTTTTCCCTTGTTTTGTTTGCCTTTACTTCACCTGAAAAATCATCAAAATAATTAAGAACCATTGTTTTGTAACTGTGGAACACGTTTTGATAACACTGTTGTTGTATAAAAATCGTATTTCCATATGTTGTTGGATTATCCACTTATTTCTCCCTACTTTCGTTCTTATTTGAACTGAAATATAATCTTAACTAATATTATGTCACTTTGAATAACGGTTAAACTATATTGCTATGAAAAGATGGTATTTCGTTAAATTGTAATATCGTCCTTAATTCCCCCTTTATTTTCTTCTTATATCCCAATATTATTGTTCCCCCTTTTTAGCATGAAATAAGTTCTGAGATGAGTAAGAACTATTGTGATGTCACTTTGAAATAACTTTTTAGACTATATTACTATGTAAAGTTGCTCTTTTCAAATTAATTTTGAAATTCCCCCTTATAAGTAAAAACTATGATTTGATAACTTGAGAACAACTAATAACTATATTGCTATAAAACTTTGTATATCCATTTAATTGTGGTTTTCCACTTATTTTTTCTTATGTTCCCCTTAATTACCCATTTTCACCTTTAAAATCACCTATAATTGGTAGAAACCATTGTTTTGCCACTTTGAAGTACTTTATATCTACATTGCTCTGTAAAATATGGCATTACCGTCGGAATTTGTTTTATCCCACCCCCTCATTTCCCCAAATTCTCGCTAATTCTCGTTCATAAGTGGGATAATCTAGTGTGTCTTGTAATGTATTTACAAAGGTGTGTATGCACTTGTGAGAGAGAGACTATGGAATTATCCCTTAGCAGACTTCGGCACACGGTTTATTTATACGTCATTTGCTTATAAAAGATTTCAGAATAACTAAACCATATACCATTCGATGTAAA
This sequence comes from Scotoplanes globosa, assembly GCA_027575025.1. Classification (NCBI taxonomy): domain Eukaryota; kingdom Metazoa; phylum Echinodermata; class Holothuroidea; order Elasipodida; family Elpidiidae; genus Scotoplanes; species Scotoplanes globosa. Next base: position 7,946 of record JAODAI010246838.1, on the reverse strand, counting down.
CTGTTGTATTATTTGTACTATTGGTGTATATAACTTGAACACAGTTCTTTTTTCAGTTTTAATGATGAGTAGTCTATGGCCTATATAGTGGTAAGCGCTAAGTTATTATATCACTGCGACCGGGGGTATATTCCCGGTCGGTTATGCAGATGAGATGACCATGGACCGTATTCATAAATAGCTGCGTAGGAAAGTTCGTACGCTAACAATATTACGATGTTCGCACACAAATGCGTATGTGCTATTCACAAAACCTTCGTACGAACTTCGTAACTTACACTATGTAAGCATACCGAAGAATAGGCTTACACTGTGTAAGCCCACAATATGTCAACCAAAGTGAAGTTTGGAAAGATGAGTCTTTAGAGACATCATAAAATGAATCAAAATATCACATAACTTGACACTCTCGGGTAAATTAGTCCAAAGTGTTGCAGCAGCAAAAGCAAGAAATTTACCCTCCTAATACATGGTATACGTAATGCTAGGGCAAGGCTGATCTAATATATCACTATTCACACGAACGCAGGTTACGAGATGGTACATATAAATTAATCAGTTCGCCAATATCTAGAGGATGGTTAAAATTCAGCAGACATAATGTAATTATAATAATTTTGAAGTCAATCCGAGACGTAATAGGAATCCAATGAAAATCACAAAGTATTGGTGTTATGTGCTTTCGTCTGGGAATTTTGTTTCCATTTCGAGCTGCAGTATTTTGATTGTTATGTAGCAAATGCGTCTGGTGAGTGGAAAAACCAAACAATAAAGACTTGCAAAAATCAAGCTTTGAAGAAACAAACGTCAGATATAAAATTTCAGCACTCTTCTGATCAAAATATTTCCTAATATATTATATATTTATAAGCTACCTGTCGGCCTGCTACAAAGGTCTTGGAAAAAAGACATTCCCAATAATAGGGTATGGTAAAAAATGCTCCCAAGTTTATTATCCTATCTGAGACTTTAATATGATGTTCACCAACATAAACAATAGGAAATTGAACTGTATACATAGAGCGAAACATATTGAAGTCGGTCTTTCCAATTGTAAGCTTTATTTTATGGTCGTTCATCAATTGACAAAGATCATGTATATATACAAAATTACATTTTTGAGAAACTGACTGAATATCACATGCATCAAAATATATATATAAAAGTGTGTCATCCGCATATTGGTGAAAATATATTCCATTCTTATGTATAGTATCTGCAACCCCTTTAATGTAAAGTAAGAAAAACGGGTCCTAAAACGGATCCCTGTGGTACTCCATAAGTAATATTCTTAGATTCTGAGTTTTTGCCATCATAATGAACACCTTGTAAACGATTTCCTAAATATGATGAAAACCAAGCATGAGCATCACCAGTAATATAGTAATCACAGTAAAGGAGAGATAATAACATGATACTATCAGCTGTACCGAAGTTGCAGATAAATCCAATAAGACGAGAAGCACATGTTTGATGCTACTAAATCATTATGCATAATTATAATACTCTATGAAACAAACTATTTCATGTTCCTTACACCAGACTGCCAGGACAAAACTACGGTCCTATGGCGTTAGTTTATGGGAACTCCCTTCCCCAATCCATACCACACACTTATTCATTGCAACTATTTATTGCTTTATCAATATTTTCTTCATTATGTTGAATCCGTTAATATTGTATCAATAATTACCGAATAATATGAAAATTACGAGGATGCGGGTGGACAATTTGTTATTTTTAATGATAATATGAAACAAAGGGTAAACAATTTCCCGTTTAGCTTTTCTCAATTTTTGCTTAATAAAAAGAAAGAACCAGTGGACGGAAAATGTCCCAACTTCTCAGAATACTGTTAATTTACATATTTTTCTAAAAAACATTATTACCAAATTCTTTTTTAGGAAATCCTATGATGTATTTTGCACAAGTATTCTTCATTATTTTATTACTGACAAGTTGTATCATGCATATTGTTCACCATAATTGAGAAAGCATTAACGGGTATCTAGGAAATCACGTCTGCAAGAAAAGGTGAAAATAAAATACATCTAACAAATCATAAACACATCCAATGATGTCATTGGTCAACACTAACATAATTATACGTAGGTGATTGCGATTTCCTTATCTATCTGTAGTAAGTTGTGGTTCAGTTTTAATTAATATTCCAATACATGAGGTAAATATAAACAGTGCCCCGATTGCTGAGAACCAATGTGGAATTATACGAACAATAATAATCTGCAAAATGAATGTCATTAAAATTTCAGATGTTAATATAATTCCTACAAATACCGCACGCTCGATGGACAGTGCATACAACTGGAATGATTGTGCCAATAATTCGCATATACCTGCACCCATAATCAATGCCCAGTAATACGGTGGATCTGGCAGTTTCCAAATGGAAAGAAAGGAGCACAGCACCACATTGAGAATAAATGTGAGAATAGCACTGACGTTTAAAATAATCAAAATGTTAACCCCAACATCCGTTAGTTTTCTGACGAAAACAAACGAGAGAGACAATGACAGTGCACTTCCGAGTGCGAACATGGCGCCAATGAACTCGGTGTTTCGCTCCTCATTGGAAGAATTGTTAATCTCGTAGTAGTTGAAAAGAAACGAAGGCCGTGCTATGAGCACGACACCTACGATGCAGAATAAACCAAATAATAGGTCAATAATGCGGAGAGGTTGCTTGAGAACAGCCCAACCGATGATACCAGCGAATATGGCCCTACTGCTTAGTATGGAAACGGCGTCGCCAACTGGCATGTTCTCAATCGCCAAAGTGATCATGATAACTGCTCCGCTCATGAATACCCCGCATATCAGGAGGTACACACAGTGTTTGGCTTGTCTGGGTATTGTAGGCCGTTTAATAAGGATACACAGTGTAAATGTAATGACGAGTATTGGTGTGAAGAGAGCCACGACAAGAAGGGCGTCAACACGTTGTGTTGAAATTTCTAAACAAATATCTTCAAATGACAAGAACATCGCCCCGAGGAATGCGAGAAGCATCCCACGTGTCGGTTTAATCCTGCGGAGTACGGCCTGACACAGAGACCGAGTTGGTGTTTCTGGCTTGTCTACGCTTTGGTTATCACCCGGTACCGTGGCCTCATCGTCATTAAAGCCACGGTTGTCTACCGTGTGCATTGCCATATCGTCGGTGTCTCGCCGTTCAAGATGTTCCTCCATATTATAATAATGTATGCAAACAGAACATCAATCGAAGTTCGAAAGCAAGGTTCTAATATACACCCACGATATACATGTATTAAAACAGATTTCTAGCGATTTGATTGCAGTTAGAATACGGAAATCGGATATAGATTTGCATCCATTTTAGGAATTAGCTGCAACATATCTCTGACTTAATTATTGATTAATGGCATCAAGGAAGCCCTGCATATTTCGAAAAAATGTAAATAGACAAGTGACTATAATTACTTATTTCGCATTGTTAATTGGACGAACTATAATAATTTAATATGTACGGCTCAGCAACATTCAATTAACTACGGTACTACTCCATGATTCCATACATAGGTCCGAGTGCACATATTAAGGGTTACGCTGTTACTTCAACAGTCCGACGAAATCCATTCCTCAGGACATCTCTGTACATAATAGTCATTGTTTTGGCCATTTTAAAATCATTTCATTATCATTCCACATCGATATATCAACCGGTATCCAAGATTCACTTCACACTATCTCACGGTGAGTGATTAGACGTCAGGAATGTTTCTGCTAAGATAAAAAGGTAGAATAATAATTAGTTAATCAACTGCATAATATCTCAGATCAAATGAGTTTTAATTATCGAATAGTCATATAGGTGCCATTTATGATAGTGATCGTGAACTGGTCCATATAAAATTGGTGAAAACCACAAAAAATAGTAATAATGTATTACTTTGTTGTCTTCCATTTTTTAAACTTCGCAAAAGTTTGTTTATAATTATGAGAAAAAGGGCTTAAATTGATCCATCTTGTGAGACCCGACTGAATTTCTTCAGAAAACAACAAACGCGATGATGTTATTATATGACGTCACATTGAGATCGTGTTGGTTTTCAGTATGAACATGACATCTACGAATAATCGGTATCGATAGATCTATGTTCAAGTAGAAAATAGCGTTAAGTTTATATAGAAAGATGATTATTAATGCAATTTTCCTCATTGCACATGAATCCGAACACCACCAATTAACACTAAAATGTGCCTGAAGTTGTCCCCCGGGTCTCCGTCCAAAGGGGTATATTTTGTATCAATTAAGTTAAGATTTTTTAATTTAAATATTGTTGGTATCCAACAATATGTTTTAGGATATGACAACGTTCAAATAAATAAATATAAATATTCAGAATGGCCGCTTTGATCATCAAAATTCAAAATGGCTATTCAAAATAAAATTATGTATGCAACATTTTTGATGTATTGTTAATATATTCCATTAACTGCTAAACAGTGCCAGAAACGATATATGTGGCGCTAGATCGATTGATTAAGTATCAAAATGGCCGACACTGGCAACTAAATGACGGCTAGAAATCACAAAATGTATAAACAATATTGTATTACGATGGCTTTTCTCGCTGAATACTATTATGAATGCTATATTAATCTCTTAATTCTAAACTTCTAAATTTTCAAATGGCTGACTTGGCCTTCAATTTTTAAAATGAAGGCCACATTTTATTTCAAACATGAGTCGGAGTAACACCGTTTATCGGCGAGTTTCATGTATAGGTTATGTTTAATTTAATATGTTGAACATAGGCCCCAATAATTTAAACAATCAGTCTATATAATCAATTTAAAATGATCCATGAGAGAAATACGTCCCATGAACGTGTGACAACGATTTGGGCATGAACTGGCCGATTCGGGCATGAGGTGGCCGATTTTTATCTTTTCAAAACCGCAGGTTCCTGGCCTGGTGGGCAGTGGCTGACATCCTAGTAATCCTTTAATCTTCTTTCTTATGGTACTAGGCGATGTCAAATTATTTGTTCTTTTGAAAATCAGTTCCTCTCTCACATTTTGCTTTGGAAATATGTGACAATTGAAACATGTAGTATATAATTGATATGTTTTATAATTAAAAAGTCACAGATATAAGCGAAAGGAGACAAAAAATGTAAATAGGTCGAATCTTCTACAAAGTTCTAGTAAGTGCACTCCCTCCCTACTTATATTAATAACACGTGACACACTGTTGTCCAATCAAATGTCTATAATAATCTGGGTGATGATAATTAGGCTATGTATGTTTTCAGTAGGTGGCCAGAGCCGTATATAGGGACTTATGTACAATAAGTTTAGTATAGGGTCTAAGTACGTACGCACGTAAAGGTATAGGCCTAGGCCTATAATATGAATGCATGCTGTATGCCCATGCATAACGCGAGCGTCACGTGTGCATACCAAATTAATAATATTATTTTGTTTGTTGGTTTTTATATAATAATGTCAGACAGTGTGAGAAGTAAAATTATAATTGAAGCTAGTGAATAGGGCTTATAAGTTATATGCTCGATCAATTAAATACGTCCAGACTTTAATACGGACCGGGTAAGTCTTTGAGTTCGAATTTTAAATTATTTTAATAAATAATTAAAATAAATTATAAAAAGTCGTGGACGTTATTAATAATACCTGTTAACGTACCACCGGTACGGTAGGCTTGATGCACTTGTCAATTTTAATCACCCCCCCCCCTACCCGGGCATAGCGGGGAAACTTGCTACTATTTAACCGGGGAATGTTCACATTATTGTGTCCCCGCCATGCCGGGATCGTGCCGCCAGTTTATGCGGGGATGTTCGCACAGATATTTGGCCAGGATTGTGCCCCCGGGACTTGGATTTAATAGCTGGGTCATTCCATGCCAACTCAACCAGTGGTTCCACGGGGTCCGACTCAGATCCTCCTGAAAATTTAGTAGGCCTAAGTTATGCATTGATATGTTAGACGGAAAATCCCGAAGTTTGAATGAAAAATTACTGTAACTTTTACTTGAATATAGCGAGGGCCATCTTACCTGAGAGATCAGCTGCGGTGCCAGGATTTTCCCGACATTCTTCTGACCCTTAAATACCCCCCCCACACACACACACAAATTGCCGCTTCGCGCCGAATAAACAACATATTTTCAAATATTTGGTGGCCGGTGTATGCGATGGCGAAGGGGACTTCCTTGCCATCACCAGTCGAGTAGTCGTCTTGTACTATAACTAGAATAGCGCACAGTCTGCTTCTAAATATTAGTATGACATATAAAATTAGTGTACTCAGTTCAAAATATTGCATAGGAAATTTATCTTTTGGGCAGCTTTAAAAATCTAAATTTTCTTAAGAGAATATCCCTGAACATTAATATAGAATTTGCGCCATTTCCCACTTAATCAAACTAAGTAAAAGACAATACAAATTAAAGTAGGGTGATCCCCTTTCAACCATAGCATCTTGTCCAATTTTATTTGAATAGTTCTAACTTAAAAGGGTCTTTTCCACTATGAATAATATAATAAAACAGATGAAAATGATAGTTCACAGTACCTGAGCCCCTTTGAAAGAGCAACAAATGTCGGTGCCCTGCACACAAATAGAATTAGCCCTCCACTTAGATCATAGCCTACTCGATGGACGTGGATCCATGGTATAGCCTATGCCTACTTTGTCAACATGCTGCAGTACCACTATCCCCCTCCACCTTGGGGATTCCCTGGCGACACCTCCGGTTCGTATTGGCTAGGTGATATTTTATTCAATATAGCGAGTTAACGGCCGGGCGCCGTTTAAGTGGGGAATTTCAGAGTTGGTCTGAATATTTTGTGTCATGCATGACTCAACTTAAAAGCTAGTAAAAATGAAAACATAGATAGTACTACGATCGAAGTGCCGTTTCCTACCATCTAAGGGTGTCTGGATTGTCATTATTTTCTTGTACGCTCCGCGCCAACCGGTCTTGGCGTTCCGCTTAGATGGTGAAAATTGTAAGTGCCCCCTGAAAAAAATAGTGCACCCCCAGTTCCCCCAGTTTAAAAAGCCTGGCGACGCCGTTATTCCCCCATAAAAGTTTGGGGAATGATGAAGAAGGTGACGAAAAAACAGGAGGGCAAAATGAGAATATTATAACTGAAAAATGTATTGCCACATGCATGATGGACGACCTTTCTCCACCCAACGCCGGCTCCGGTGGGGGAGGGGATGCCCGAACCCCGCCTCCGATTATGCACTAACGCTCTCATCGGGGAAGATTGGTTGAATCAGCCTAGCCGGGGAGTTTTTAGTTTTATTTTTAGTAATATAATTACCTGGTGGGAAATAAGGTATTATGTAAGTAGAAGCTGATTTCCCCGAAGAATTGAATCAAATTCCCCGACGGACGCTACACTTTCCCAAAAGTGAGATTTCTTCCCATACAGAGAGATATCTTCTCCGACGGGGGCTTATATTTGTGATATTGACCTTCTATTAATGCAAATTTTCCAATCGTGCACGGTTAGATCTTGTGCTAGAATTTTAATAGGCCCCAGGACATTTATGAAAAACGATGGAAAGAGTCATCCCTCCCCCCCTTCTCGTGGAACCCCGCCCCCCCATTAACCCTGACACCGCAGTTGTCGTGCGGTTTCCGCCACAGCTAAGGTATAACTGCAGGGTTGCTGTGCCAGGTGCGTGTATCGATTCGCGAAATTGAAGCAAGCTAGATGAAACCCAGAGGCGGCAAATTGAATGAATAGGTTTCCTGGCCCCTTTCAACGCAGAGGTTATATGAGCCACCCATCCTTTGATATACCAGTTAGAGCCACTGGAATAAAATCATCACCACTCGGATCAGTTGTACACAAAAATGACAAACACACATCAAGAAGGGCTCAGGATTAAACATGTTCATAATATTCCGCCACACAGTGGTG
>JAODAI010246727.1:0-10259 GCA_027575025.1 Scotoplanes globosa | reverse complement strand
ATATAAAGTAGGGCCTACAAACAATTAAAATATATCACTATTTTCCTATATCAGTAGACAGTTCGTATTCAGTATGCGGCCGACTGGCAGGCAGACGCTCTAATTTTGAGGTAACATGTCCACCTACGAACTGGTAATATGTGCACGGCATATGAAGCACCAACATATGTGTCTAGTGAGGCAGGGGTGCCGAAATCTTCGAAATCCATAGAGTCCACCCACCGGCATCGGCCCCGGTGTGAGGTTAGCACGAGCAGTCTTAATGGCAGGGAAAATCTTGGAAGCGCTATGCATGACTGTGAATATGGGATTTGGCTGTTTGGGGAGTAACTAAGTTGCAGGGGTGTGAGGCTAGGGTGTTAATGGGTGGCTGTAAACCGTATTTTCATACCGGTGGGAGGAATAACCGTGGCCGGGTATATTATTATTTCAGAATGGAAGGACGTGAAAGTGGTGAGGGTCAATATGTGGCCCGGGAAAGGGAGAATAATATAGATGTGGAATTTGATTTAAAATAAACTGGTGGGATTTATATCAGTCTATCATCAACAAGCTGATAGGACAGAGGCGAATAAGATGCGTTGGAAACTAGGATGACGGTGAATGTCAATGTCCATGTACATAGGGGTCAGAGGGATAGGTTCAAATTAGTAAGTGTGGAATTGTTTATGTGTTAAACAGCGAATTGGTGGAGTTATGTCTTCGTAATAGTATGGTTATGGCTGATTCGATCTTCAAAAAGAGAGCCAATTACAAAATCACATACATGAGTGGGCTATAGGCTACAAAACTGCGGATTTGTTAGGAAGTGGCAATTCGGGGGAAATATGTTAAAACCATTACCGGGGAGCCTGTTACCACGTATCTTAAGCCTCTCGTTTGTGTAATACGCCTGTACATAAGCGTAATGTAAAAAGTTAATTGGGCCAAAAGTGATTAAATAGTGGTTATGATCGAAGTAGGCATACCGGGTGGTTGAAGAGTATAACGAAATGGTGGCGCGCGTGTACGTATGAGCTACAAGAGCAAGATGCAAGAGCAAGATACAAGAGCAGATGGAGGGTGTATGAGGAAGTGGGACCTTATTAAACTACCTTTTATAGGTGTGGCAGAGCAGATTTGTAAAAGGAAAACGGGCAAGTTCGCGATACTCCATCATTCAAAAGCCTTTACGATTGCAATAATGTTATTTGATGTATTTCTGCAACATCTAAGAAGAATACACCTATATTTTGACAGGACACACTAGGACGCATTAGGGCGCACTCTTTAGTATGACCGCTTGAGACCGTGGCTCTATCTAGTGTTCAGCAACAACATATTCAAGTGATGGTAAGGATGCATGGCTTGTTTAATCAGGTGGAGAGGAGTAGGTTCGATGATGTAGTCCAAGGGGTATATTTGGGTGATTATGAAATTACAGAGAGGTTGATAAGGGGACGCATGATGTGGTATGGGCATGTGGAACGTAGTGGATGATGGGGCCCGGGGTATGGTCGTTTAAGATGGAAGGATTGTATTGAGCGGATTTAGGGGGGCTGGTATGAATGACGATTGGAGGGTCAAGGCTATGTATATGGGAGGTGGAGAACTTTGTCAATGATGCGGCAGTTAAGTTAATATATTTATCCTCACTCCTTGTGAGGGATACATGACTGAGAGAGATTATAGGCTTTGCTACTCTACAAATGATGAATGTATAAATATTTATAAGTTACCAACGGCGGTGGCATGGCGCCCCTCCTAAAACACGACATTTCCATATATAGTATAACAGATCATTCTCCGATTCATATATTTCCTTCCACCCTTTGAGCTGGCGCCGCGCTCTTGGGACGGTATTTCCCTCCTCTACGATCTGACGACACATGTCATACATGTATATTTTATAGGGGGTATTTGATCGGTGGGGAAATTTGATATGGGGGAAATTGTCCTGGGGGAATTTGATAGGGGAGATTTGTTCAGGGTGAATTTGATCGGGAGGCAAATGTCCGGGGGAAATTTGATAGGGGGTATTTGATCGGGGGGAATTGTCCGGGGGAAATTTGATAGGGGAATTTGATCGGGGGATTTGATCGGGGGGAATTTGATCGGGGAATTTGATCGGGGAAATTGTTAGGGGTTGTCCGGGGGGAATAGTCCGGGGGAATTGTCCTAGACCCTGCATGCATTATGACTCATGAGTTCCCTATAGCTGTACTGATGGGCCTGGGAACTTACCCCTGTATGCCATCGATCATCGGTGTGTGGGGGTACAGGGGGTTATATAGGGTTAGGGTCACCCGCGCACCCTATTGGTATCGCATTTTTAAGTAAGTGGACTAGTCTCGGAAATTCCCGGTATTTGCATCATCACCTTGGGCATTGGGCCGGTTGTAGATATAGTGGTGGGCCACAGTCATGGGCTATGGGAAAAGTAACAAGCCTTGCGTGGCTATATGTCAGTGTCATGCTCCAGACAGCGACGCATAGTAGGCCTGTCTCCAGATTGATTGTCCACTTTAGTAGGTCATTACTGCATGAGCCGACCAGATGGAATATCACAAGTTTATTGTACGCTCGCGCCACCTATTTGGCGCTCCACTTAATTAGAGCATGACAATGTATATGCTCTAATTTGCATCCCACCATCAGGTTGAGTCCAGTATATGAGTTGCAGCGTAACATTCTACTACCCGAAACAGTTTACGGATGTAGATGGAATTACGGCTTATTTGAGAAATATTGATTGGGATAATTATTTTCATGTGCTTAATGCTTCTGACTGCTGAGAATATTTTCTCTCGGTTGTCGAACATATTGGTGACAACTAAGCACATTAGGCAACGTAGGCTGCTTGGATGACAACTGGGATTATACGAGAAGTTGGGAGTAAGCGCAAGCTTTGAAGGATGTTTAAGTCTAATAAATCTCCTGTTATTTTTGATAGGTTTAGGGATAAAGTTATGTCTGTTAGACGGTTAATCTCTAGTGCTAAATTTGCGTTTGAAAAACATCTGGCCAGTAATGTTAAGGATAATCATAAAGCTTTTTTGGGCTATGTTAGGTCTAAACAGAGGGCTAAGGATGTCGTGGGTCCTCTTAGAAATTATGATACAAATGCATTGGTTAGTGATACTGAGAGTATGTCTTCAATTTTGAATGTTTTTCGCTTCAGTTTTTCAGAATGAGGATACCGATTTAGCGGGTCTGACCGTTAATAATAATCCATTTTTTGTAGGGTCAGTTATATTTTCTGGAGCTATTGTAGAAAAAAATAGTACTCTTTGTCAGTATAAGGCTGCTGGGCCTGATAATGTGCATCCTTTTTTACTAAGGACTTTTGCACATTTTTCTGCTTCCCCGCTTAGCGTAATTTTCCAGCGATCTATGAACGAGGGTATCGTTCCTGCGGATTGGAAGTGGGCCAACGTCACTCCTATTTTTAAAAAGGGTGATCGTAGTCAGTCTGGTAATTATAGGTCGGTAAACCTTACTAGTATAGTCTGTAATATTATGGAGTCCATCACAAAGGATGCCATTGTGCAGTTTTGGGATAGGCATTCCGTAATATGTGACTCTCAGCATAGTTTTAGGAATAATAGACCATGCATGTCTAATCTTATGGAACTTCTTGAATGTGTTACAAGGTCAGAAGATGTAGGGAAACCGATTAATGTAGTGTTTTAGACTTTCAGAAGGCATTTGATGAAGTGCCTCATAAGATAATCTTGTTCAAACTAGAGGGTTTGGATGTCCGGGGTTCTCTTCTCGGTTGGATTAGTGGTTGGTTAAGTGGGCGTAAGCAAAGGGTGGTTGTTGGGGATTCTATGTCTTGTTGGAAGAGTGTCACTAGTGGTGTTCCACAAGGCTATGTGTTGGTATCTTTGTTGTTTGTGGCTTACATTAATAATTTAGATGATGCTGTTTGTAGTTCTGATATCAAGAAGTTCGCTGATGACACTAAGGATTATGACGAGGTTTGCTCGGAGGAGGACGCGATTAGGTTTCAGTCGGAGCTGAACAATATTTTTAATTGGTCGGAAGATTGGGGTATGTATTTCAACGTCGATAAGTGGCATTGGCATCTGACTACAACTCGGGAACACATTTTTTAACTTCAACTAGGACTACTATGACATGTACATGTATCGACACATATGGTGTAACTGACAAGTGCACATTTTATATTGAAGAAAAATTGTTACATATATATATATAACTTTATCTATGTCACGTGAGTCCCAATGGGTGAGGAAGAATATTGTAACTAACAGCCGCATCATTGGTCAATGCATTCCACCTCCCTCTATACAAATCAATGTACATCCAATCCCCAGCTACCTTACCCCACCCCAGCCTACCTAAAATCCCTTTCCACACAGTCCTTCAATCTCAATCCCGGTTTCCACCTACCCCTTCTACTGCAGCTTCCATATGCGAAATCGCCATTTTGGAGAAGCCGCCCTTCATCCATCCGTTCCATATGTCCAGCCCACCTCAAACGCCCCTTAATTAGCATCTATGTAAGACTCTTTGTCATCCAAATTTCCTCCCGTATATCAATTAACCCCTCTCCTATATGCCCGATTAACCTCTGCGAACCTTCTCATCCAGTTATTTTCGCATACTTGGAGACGATGCTAATGTGGAGCTTTAGACAGAGACACGGTTTCAGGCCCGTAAATATATGCTGGAATAAGACATATACCAAACTGTCCCTTTTAATTTCTTCGAAATGTACCTACCTGGACTAATCCCATCTATATTCCTCCAGGCCAGAGCCCCGGATTAAATGTTTTTCCTCGCCTACCCCATTCGGAGTATCCGTCTCCAGACATTAAACACCCATATATGCAAAACTTCCCCTTTTTTTGCATGCTAGTGTATGCCCAAATCTTGTCGCTACGCACCCACTGATAAGACCCTCAACTAATCCAGGCTCATATGTAGCCCATGTTTCTCAAATGAATCATTCCACTCTATCAAAACCTCCTGTAACTCCTGCTTACTTTCCATAAATACTACCAGCTCGTCGGCGTATAGCATATTTTGCAGGACGTTCTTAGTACTAACTTTTCTGGTAATCACTTCCATTACTATACCCTTCCTTTTTCCACCCTCGTATAGACCCTTCAACATCCTAACTTCCTCTTTCGGGACACCCATCCACCTCAGCGTTGACATTACTAATTACATAGGAATTATATCGTAAGCCTTCTCGATCATTTGCAAATAAAGCTAAAATTATCGCAGTGACCCTATATTAATATGGTTGTAACTGTCGGTAAACACATTAGTAAATCGTCGATGGAGCACCGTCGTCAATACAAACACAATAAAAGAGAAGACGAAAATCTTGACTGAAGTTGTACTGAAGTTGTACTCTTAAACTGTAGGCGATATAATTATGTCCCCATGTAAGTAAGGGTTAACAGTTAGTTAGTTAAACCCTCGCCGGACTCGAAGGCCCACCAGGTGCCGGTGCTGAGCTTCGGTGTATGTGGTGCAAGCAGATGAGGGTCAATTATTCCCTCTGAATGGGACGCTCGTCCATCGTAGGTATAACTCTCTCGAAAAGCTGGTACCCACTGCTCCATTCTGAGTGACGCCGAGGCAAGAGGGATAAAGTGTGTTTTCCCATTCACACAACACAGCGCTCAGCCAGGAATCGAACCCGGAATCTCTGGAACTCAAGCCCGACTCCCTAACCAGTTATCAACTATGTATGTTTACCGAACGACTTTCAGGTCTTTGAAACAGTGATGGCTATGGATATGTTGTTAACTAGTACCACAATAACAAAAATACATTCTTAATACAGTAGGTGGGCTATCAGATATTAATGAATTATTGATGGTGACACAAGTTTCGATGGTGTGAGAAAAACGTAATAATTGTGCACCAACTGCACGGTATACGCTTCTCGGCTAACCGTTTCCATTTGTATCATACATGACTTCAGGTGTAAACTGCGGTAGAGTAGGCTAAATAGTGTTGGTGAATAAACCGTCGACAATCTACTAATTTCCATAAAATATCTGGCAATGCCATCCTGATACACATTGTTTGACCAAATATCGATGTCATTTATGATCCATCAACAAAAATCCAAAAGTGCTATATAATCATTCTACTACATAATCTCACTAAAACCGTTAACTATTATCACAAGTGTTATGTGGGAATGTGTAATTGCACGAGTAGTCCCACAACGTATACCGGTGTATATCTATCAATCTAAGTTTTTTTTTACCCTGAAATATGAATTATTATAGCCTACAACTTAGCAAAATAAATACAATTCAACGCACATGTGCCGTTAAATATACCTACATTATCTGAAGTGGATGGTGCCTCTTTAGCCTTGATCGGCAACCTATCTAAGAGAAGGAAAACAAGGGTCAGGTGACTGAGGACTATAAGGAAAGGGTGGCCGGTAGCTTCAATGAGCTACGGGAGCAGGTAGGGAGTGTAGAGGAAGAATGGGGACTCATTGGATTAGCTTTTATGGGAGTGGCAGAGCAGCTATGTGGAAGGACTACAGGCACGCGGGGAGGATCGTGGAAGAAAAGTCAGATGTGGTGGACGGGGGAAGTAGAGAGGGCGGTTAATGAGAAGAGGGAGGTATGGAGGAAACTAGAAGTGATCAGGGATAGTGGGGTCCAACCGGATTTAGCATTGCGACACTTGTATGACCAGAAAAAGAGGGTAGCAAGGAGGGCTATATAAAGGGCAATAGGCGATGTGGAAGATAACATTTATAGATATCATAGTTACCACACGTATACTGCCGGGTGACGATATTTTATTCCTAGTCGAATCGAGGGTAATTTGCATATTGACAACATTTTAGAAAAACGGAAATTGATTAGAAAATAAGGTTTATGGTCAGGAATTTGTCCAGATTATCGTCCCCTTTACATAATCGAGGTCGGTCTTCCATAATCCGAAGTCAAAATGTAGGAAAATGTTCCAGAAAGTGAGTTTTAGCCGATTGGCTGGGCGAGATGAGTGTCACATGATCCGTTTTCAGCAATGTTATTGCTCTACTGCGTAAAGTTGCCATTATTTGTATGCAAATTACCCTAGTTTCGACTAGTAATACAAATTTCGCTGCCGGATGAATATGAATGGCTTGATTGAGGGTATAATAAATGTTAGACAATGTTATTGTTTTCTAATCCTCACTGACCTCAACTGACCCCAAAGTGGCGCATGCGCATGTCTAACCGTGAACAGGCTTATTAGTTGTGTATATGTTAAGGTGGATGGGTGTACCTGAATCAGAAGTTAGGACAGTGGAGAGTCTTTGTGAAGGTACAAGGGGTCGGGTTAGGGCTAGTTCGGGGATGTCGGAAGAGTTTTGGGCTAATATTGCGCTTAGGGCAGGGTTGTGCCCTCGGTCCACTTCTTTTCATTGTGGTAATGGAAGTGATTAGTAGGAAAGTCAGTACAAAGAATGGACTGAAACAGTTATTATGTGCTGACGACTTACCAATAGTTATGGATATCAAGCAGGAGTAGCAGCAGGTGTTGGTAGAATGGAAGAGTTTATTTAAGAGGTATGGGGTTGCCTATGAGCATGGATAAGATAGTTTTGCATATACGGGGGGAATGATTTCTGGGGATGGGCGGTCTGATTTGGGAGGTGCGTAAAAGGATCCAGTCGGGGCTCTGGCTTGGAGAAATATAGGAGGGGGTTATGTCAGATAAAAATATTTCTAAGAAATTAAAAGAGAAGGTATTGAATACTTATGTTATCCATGCATATATTTACGGGCTTGAGGCAGTGGTCATGTCAGGGGCTCAAAAACAGCGACTCCAAATATGCGAAAATAATTGGATGAGAAAGATTGTGGGGGTTAAGCCGGTGGATCGAAGTGTGGTGGTGAAGCGGGTGGATCGAAGTGGTTGAAAAATATACGGGAGGAGATTGGGATGAATATGAGTCTTACAGAGAGTGTGATAATGGGGCGCATGAGGTGGGCTGGACATAGTGTACGTATGAATGAAAGATGACTCCCGAAAATGTCAATGTCGCATGTGGAGATTGATAGAAGAGATAGAGGGAGAACTCGTCTGAGAAGGAAGGACTGTGTTGAGAGCGATTTTTGGATGGATGGAGGTGATGGTGACTGGAGTGTCATGGCTACAGGTAGTGGAATGTGGAGGACTTTGGCTAGTGATGCGACTGTCGGTTAGTATTTTCTTTCGCACCCCTTGAGGGATTTACGAGGTAGAGAGAGAGAGACCTCGCATATTAGAGAGTGGGTGGGGCTTATTATTTCAAAGTCCGAAATATCTACGCCTTCAATTTTACCCCTCACTGCGTTGGGTAAATCCAGAGCAGCACTCAAATATCAAATAGTACAACCACTTTGTAATATCAATTGATGTGGCAGTATATGTTTTGCATTTACAGATACTACACTTTGGAATTAATTACCAGATAGTGTCAAATCATGTGATACATTGGTCCGTTTTAAGACATCTCTTAAGACTCATCTGTTCAACCTTCATTATGATTAATGCATTTTTAATTTCCATGTACATACATTATGTACATGTGTATTTTTTTTTAAATTATGTATAACAAAAAAATCTCTGTGAAAGCGCTGAGATGTGACTTTTAGTCTTATGCAGGAAAAGCGCCATATAAATCATCATTATTATTATTATTATTTGTATCATTATTTTTGTTTTGTACATATGGAAATGTCAAAAGTGTTTAAACCATCGCGAAACAAGGTACATAGGCCTTGCCTATATTATACTAGACAGGGAGGTGAACTGGCACAGCGGTAGAGTGCTCGACTTTGCAACAAGGAGGCCTGGGTTCGAATCCTACAAGTTTCATTTCAGGTTCTCCGCAAACAAATTGGATTTGTTACTTCAATTGTGGTCTACAATTCCTCATTTCTCTATCAGGCTGTGGTAAGATGGCCAAAGACTGATGTGCACTCTCATCCATCGAATGGGGACGTATAAATGGTGATACCGTGGTAGGATCACTCATAGTCAATAGTCATACCTACCTCGACATATCTGGTCAATCGCCTTAGATGACCATCCATAATCACATCTGATACCAATAGTAAATTATGTGCGGGAGAACTAGGCTAGGGCCTATGTTAGGCCTACTCGGTTAAGCCTGGGCCTAGTCTAATAACGTTAATAGTAATACTAACAATACACACTACTCAATAAGTCTAGACTAAGGCCAGGGCAAGGTATTCGTGTAGCTCACACATACTGACACAGGCCTGACGTTGGGCCTTACTTTAGTGACATAACACTTGGTCCATTTTGACAGTCAAAACATCTCGTCCATCTTCTAACAGGCCTACTATTTTCCCATAATCTAAGTTATAACGTTTCGATTTCTTCCGCATGTTTCTTTTCTACAACTTTTAAAAACCTTCAGGGTAGGACATCGAGAAATATCGTCGATATCCTTGACAAAATCAGCTATCGCTGTTGCCTTTAAAAAGATAGTGCAATCGATATCAATTCAAAACAGAATACGCCACGTGCTGTTATTTAACCAATGGCACAAGGAGAGTACAAATATCTGATTTAAAATTTTAAGATATAAAGTTCGTCATAGCTATATCATAGGCTAAAAGGTCCGGGAGATTTTTCCCATTAGTGTATTTAGTCTCCCACTCATATGCACTTTATACAATTATAGGGGGACTTTTCCCATAGGGGGCCTTTTCCCACTGCCACATCGACATAAAGGCTTAAAATAATTATAGATTAAAACTACTAACGTTTCTAATATATCCAGATTTAATTTCTTAATATACCAAAAAAAAATAAACTTAAAAAGTTGGCATCTCTGGCAACGACCCGACGGTCATTTTTTTAAATAGGACGAATATGCTTATGTTTAGTGCAGTGTGCATATATGGTACCTAGATTCCCACCAAAGTATTGTTTAACATGCTCACCAAATATGTCAACTACTATATATTTAATTTATAATATATATAATAGTTGGTTGTCACAGGCATACCGATATCCACCTCCATCTCGATCCATTCCATCCTCAAGCTGGAGGTCTGGCGGTTAACAGTACAACTTTGATTATTATCTGCTCGTTGGCTGTACGATATAGTCCCCAGCTATGGGTGAGATAGTACATTCTTAATTGAGGTTGGGCTAAGCAAGAGCATGCTCCCCGTAGAAAATCCTGCTCCATTAAACCCTGACGATGGCAACCTTTATTATGGCAAGAGTGAGTTGAATCCGGCCACCCTCGTTAAACAGTG
>JAODAI010246616.1:0-10259 GCA_027575025.1 Scotoplanes globosa | reverse complement strand
GAACAGGCCTGAATACAGAGAACCAGCACATCCAGATCAACATTACCGTCATCAGAACAGGCCTGAATACAGAGAACGAGCACGTCCAGATCAACATTACCGTCATCAGAACAGGCCTGAATACAGAGAACCAGCACATCCAGATCAACATTACCGTCATCAGAACAGGCCTGAATACAGAGAACCAGCACATCCAGATCAACATTACAGGCATCAGAACAGGCCTGAATACTCACAAAGGAACCAGACTGAGATGTCAAATTATTCAGGTATAGACTGAGTATTACTGTTTGATATAGAGCAGAACATTCCTACAATTTTGTTCAAAAATCAAACTAGCTCATAACCTTTTTTTTAGAAATATGGGTGTTTGAACTTGAGTATGCCTCGATATATATATATATATAATCTGTTACTTTTAAGGACATCGACTTGGAGCAACGCTAGCTCTGATTAGACATTTCCCGACATCTACCCGACTCCCTAGCCACTCAGCCACTGTGCTCCATATGTTTATATAGGTAGTACCGAGTATCGCTGTATGACAGAGGAGAACAGTTTCTACAACTTGGTTCAAACGAAATTGAAATAGCCCTTAAACATTTAAAAATATGCATGATATTCAACGCTACAATCTTGGACAAAACTAGATGGAACACCTTGCTCCCCCGTCCAATGCTGGTTCCACTATACCATTCGTTATCTATTCACAGCATTGAACGGAATAGAGTGGGTTGAACGGGGGACCTATTGTATTATTTAAATTATATATTATACTATATTATATGGCAATTTATTTGTATTTGATATAATTATATATATATATATATATATAAGCTTATACATATATATATAAATATATCATATATAAAAAATATATACAATAAATACATGTTATTAAACGGAGAAGAGGGTCCGGCGGATTGTTGCTTATTAAATGATAGAGAAGGCATGCTGCATTTCAGTCAAAATATATTTGGCGTTAGCAAAGTATCCCAACCATTATGACCAAGATTGCAGATCTGATTGGACATTTCAGTGAGGGTTTATTTCGTATGTATTGTCGTGATAGTCCAGTGGATAGGGCTTGAGGTCCCCGGGTCGATTCCCAGCTCTGTTGCTGGTTATCTCGACATGTGTTCTTGGGCAAGACACTCTAATCCGACTACTCTTCGTCACCCAGGGGTATTTTGGAACATGTGCAAACATGGACAATGGCCCATACGACCCATCGAGTCTGTGATTTACCACATATCTGCTCATAGTAATCTATATGATTACCGGCCATAGCGAAAGCTGAGTGTCAACCTGTTTTGTTTTTGTTCTTGATGACTCGATATATAGAAGTTGTCATTTTAAGGAAATTAACTTGGAATTAAGTCTAATTATGACATCATTATCGCACTATACAGATGTTTAGATGTTTCATCGCATTGTTATGCATTTATTGAATACTATACAACACGTGATTTTATTTAGTCTAAGTATTTTACACAAATATATTAACTACACTGTAAAAAATCGTCTGAAATTTACAGACATTCATGAAAATTACAGCTACTGACATACACACTGTAGAAATTATTTGCAGTACAAAGTACTGGCAACTTGTTGCCAGTACTTTCTACTGTAAAAAGTGTCGTTTGCAAGTGGTCTATCATTCCACTGACCGAACACTTGCCGCCCACGGTGCGCGCAGAGCAAACTCTGACAGACCGCCGACAGTGGACTTCATGGGGACTGCGGCCGGTCAGAGGGTGTAATTTGCATATTACGTGAGCTAATATGGTATTATGTCAGGAATATTCATTTTGAGAAAAAGACGTATTTGATCAAATTTATTTATTTATTGTCAAAATATTTCACTATTTTTAACTTGTTTACTTTCCAATTCATCCATTATCGTTATCAGATTTGGACGAAAATGTTGGAAAACAGGGTAAAATGTAACTTTTGTCCAAAATCGTAAAAGTAAGGATGCTATTCAAAAGATCACATTGATAGGCATACATCTGATTACATTAAAGTAGAGAAAGTTTACATTTTAATCAATATTAATTTCCTAGTATATTGTTATTGAAGTTAAAAATTCATGACCACATCAGTGTAATTATTATTTAAGAACTTAAAACCGTTGGACAACATATAAGATGGTACTTTGAATCATAAACATTAACACGTCATTTTGGTTCATTCTGTGTCATTTTAATTTTAACAGAAAAAGGTCTGCCCGTTTCCAATTTCGAGCACCTTTCAAACATCATCATTTTATGATTTCAGTATCAGAATAAAGCTAAGACTATAGTCTTACCAAAGTATAAATCAATTGGTTGAATTTAATAGCCTTGATTCTCACAAAAACATTGCAGATCGATATGTGTATACATCACATGCGATGTAATTTGTTGATGATTGGTATCGTCGTGGCCACCATTATCAAAGGTTTGAGTAGCCAATGATAATAATAGTTTTTGACAAACGCCAAGATATAATGATAATACACGTTTTTAACAAAAACTCTTGTATAAAAAAGGCCAAGAAAGTTAAGAAACTTTTAGTCCTACATTGAAAATCATTAAGAAACTCCAAAAATGTTAGTATAATTATACGGAAAATCATAATAAATGGCTTATATTGTTGTGTAATGTGCACAATATACTATAGTTTGTTATATCTAGTTTTAAAATCACCAATAACATATTTGTATCAATAATTTGAACACTTAAGCGTCTTGCACATGTTTGCCATTTATTATACGATATTGTTCGATAGCAACAGTTAAGGAACTGCGAAGAAACTTTTAGCATTAAATCGGGTAAAATTTAAGACAATTTTAGTATTATATATGACCTGACCCTAGTTTCTAAAGAAAAAAGGAGTGTAACTGTAACACAGCTGGAAGTTTTGGCGGTGGACACCCTGTGGCGTATTGGTTAGCGTCTCGCCACTGCCACCATAATACTATAAGTATAGTAATGGAATAAACGTTAAATCTACTACTAAGTGATTACCGAAATATAAGAAGAACGGCTTCTAAATTACAACCTTGCCACGTCGGGGTTCATCCAGTTTCGTCCCTACTTGGACCATAATTTACGTGGAATGTTTACCAACTATAGGCATGTATAGAACCATATATTGACGCTACCCCAGTGTTCTACACGGTGGATGTCACTAACAGTGCACGATCGGGAATGTATATTACAAATACTATAGTAGACGTATATGGTAAGTCAACTGTCCAATCATTATAAAAACAAATTTGTGACGGTTGATAATCCAAGTTTGTCAGCGAAAAAACACCGATAAACTTGGTTTGAAGTTGTTTAACGTCTTGTCACTCCCCGTGCGGGACTTAGACGGTGCCTTACTTACACAAGGGCTTTTATGAAGCGGTTGTAGCCTTTAGTGATCGGATGCCCTTCCTTGCGTCAACATATTGTCCTCGATGGACCAAGGTGGCTACAGAGCAATCGAGACAAAGTACCTTGCTCAAGGATATACGCCGAGACAACCAACAGCAACGCTGGGATTCGAACTCGCGATCTCACAATCACGAGTCATTGCCCTTACCACTGGGCTATTTCGACTCCTCCTGGTTTATCAAATAAAAAACATAGTTTATCGAATCGAAAAGCTTGATTTATCGAATCGAAAAACTTGGTTTATCAGTCGAAAATTTGGTGTACCGGTCGAAAAGCTAACCTGATTTAAATCGATAAACTTTGGGTGCCGACCTATTAAGCATTTAGCTTGCAACGGTTAAAATAATAACATAGTCCCGGTGAAAGATTAATACTTTCCACTGTATATGATAAACAGAAACTGCCTAAATTAACCACAATGTATTGATTATCCGTGAGACTGTGATCATATTCCTGAATTAATATAACCGGGGTGTTTGGGGGAGTAGTTAATAGATCATTTATATTTTAAATAAGACGGTACATATTATGGTCGACGTGAACCACAGTTTTAAAATCGTTAAATGGGACACGAGATTAGTCGTCTATATTAGTTGTGAATGTATATTAATGGCTATCGATTTTCGGTGTGATGTGGTACCATATACAGGTATCAAATATAGGGATATGCCTGCCCGAAATAATAATGTCGATAATTTGGCCTCTAAGTCTATATTAAATCAATTTTTAATCAATTTGTCGGCATTTTCAGACGAACAGGTCTACGCAGCCTGAACCATTTCATCTTGAAACAAACAAGCACACCATATACTTGCAGACAATGTGATATAGTGGCTGATGGTAAGAAGATAGCTTTGCTGGCCATGTACATATTCATGGGTTCGATCCAAATAAAAGGTGATAGTGTGTTTCAATATAATTATGTATATAGCTTAAAATGTGTCAAAAGTGATTATCATTATTCCACTATATGATGCATTACACAATTGCATAGTGACCTGCCACGGGTGGGTTTAACCCACTGATGGCACGGTAGCCCCTCGCATAGTTTCCAATAACTCCAATTTTCATTTTTCCTTCTTTTTTCATTTCGTTGGAACATCAAAAAATATATAAGACTCCAAATAAGACCCCATATTTAGTTACATTATGCCCAGTGTATAGTACTACATGCCTGTTCTAAGTTGAATTGGCATGCATTTATAGCTGAAACATATACATGTGTGTATTTGAATCGCATCTTGTAATGTGCCTAAAAGATATCTAACAATTTTTTTTAATAATCACAGTTCTGTGAACTATTAAAATGTTCAATAGTCACAGTTCTGTGAACTATTTTAATGCTTAATACTATAGTTTGAAGCTTAAAATCGTTGGCTTCTACGGGACTTAAAGCGTTCCCCGGTCCCTTGAACCCCGCCAGAATGCGCAAAGCGGCGCTATATCATGGTCCGTATATGGACCTGCAACATTCCAATAATTCAAAGTTACGAGCTTATGCAATTGTTACTTTATCATTTTAGTCTCACGATGCCTTGTTGCAACTAGCTAAATTGTATATTTTCCACATCGGTCTTCTCACCGTAATATAACACTCACAAGCTGCACATATGTGTCATATATCATGAAAATGTATGAAACTTCACAATGTTAATTTTATAATATAATTTTGTTGTACATTTGTAGCAGATTCATATTTTAACCTGCATTTTTATATTTATTGCATTTATCATATTATTAGGGTTTTATATTTTTATAATGTTTATGATGTATTTTCTTCTATTACGTTTATCATTTGTATGTTTAGGCGAACATCGAATTACCACTTGTTGGATTAATAAAATTAATCTTATCGTATACTATCTTATCTTATCTTATCTTATGAATACACAGTGTATACTGAACATGATCGTTGTTATTAATTGAACATGACCATTGTTATCCATAGCATACATGATACACGCCCCGTTGCAGTATAATGTACATTGTAATGTGTACCACGTGGTCGCTGAGCGTTTGTCGGCTTGGCTAATTCATATAGATGTAGATATAATATATAATAATAGCATGCATAACAGATCCAATGTGCCCCATGATTTGAAAAATAGTGTGTATCTCAGAAAAACGGTGTTATTCACATATAAAAGGTGTTTATCAGGTGGTAAACTTTAATTTGACAACTTACTAACTAAATGTATCTAGAAAATAAACTGAGTTTACAAACAGAGATAAACTCTGTGTAGGCTATATCGACCATATACACTGTCAGTTTATCGATAATTTGAAAAGAAAAACATTTTTTTCAGATAAATACATACATATTAATAACATTTTTATGTTAAGCTTAAACCGCACCGTTCATCTATCTGATAAACTATTATGCGTATTGATGAACGGGCCGCGTGATTTTCATACATTGGCCAATCACACCAGTGACGCCCACTATTTGGTAAACATATTTGGCGTCATTTTGTCTACATTTCGAATTCAGATTATGAAAGCCCGACATCAGTTATCTAAGGGAGAACAATTATAGGGTATGACCCTGACCTTAACCCTGTTTTCTAATCCATTCCTGTTTTCCAACTAACCCAAATCTGCCACAACCCTCCTGGAAATAAAATTCATGTGCTGTTACACTGTTATTTGTGAATAAAATAAATTCATGTGCTGCTACACTGTTATTTGTGAATTGATTGCCATATAATTTATTGTGTAAGTCTGAAGTTGATACTGGACACACCTCCTTTTATATCAAAACATTACATACATAAACAAAATAATGCAATATTTAAGACACAAAACAATATAATACATGGAAAACATGGAAAATCGTTAAAGAAAAATTAAATACATAATAAATTACTAAAATTTCACAATAATTGTTTTTGTTACACATCAGTCCCCAAATGCATTCCTAAGATAATGATACATATGGAAAGTCATCCTATGACACTAATCATATATACAAGTAACAGCTTTTTTTTAGAAAAATATAAAATTTGCATAATTGCATAATTAATTAGGTAATAATGATACATATTAATATTTTCCCCATTTTTTCAAGCCAATGTATTCATAACATGATTTTCTATATACCTCCCAATTTTCATAGCAGTCGGATTATTAACGGCCGATATGTTAGTGGATGGCGAAATTATCCCCCCACCCCCGGGCTGACATAGCTCAAAATAGCCCGGGTATTTTAGGGTTAATTAATGATTGGGCCTGCTATAGCTGTATATTTGTATACCACGCAGTTCACGTTAGTTGGCCGTGGTGGATATATATGCTTATGACGGCATTAAATATTTAAATATTTAATGACGGCATTAAATCGATATAATGCCATCATTAAATACTTAATGCCGTCATTATTCGACAGCTCTCTGATTGGTTGATTTAATGTATATTTAATGAGGGCATTAAATCGATTTAATGACGGCATTAAATAAGCATTTATGTCCACCACGGCCAACCATTCACGTCATGATCGCGTGATACCAGCAAGAGTATTATAGAGGTCTTGGCACCAACATGCATGGCATCAATACCGGAAACGAGCCCAGGTAAACATTGAATAAGGAGGAGTATTCTGTTTCCCACAATGTTCAACACAATACATCAATGTTTGACATCTCCGTAACAAATATATTTGAATTACAAATATTCAAAGTAACTTATAGGGGATATGCCTATACAGTATGCATAAACAAGCACACTGTATATATGTTATCATAGTCTACGATGCCAATTTGTAACTAGAATGAATGAATGTGCAGTTTCCTGGCCCTTTTTAACACATAGGTTATGTGAGCCACCCAAAGCCTTTGATAAACTAGTTAGAGCCCCTGGAATAAAAAGGATCTTATACAACCAGTTATTCCACAAAGTTATTATACCAAGGCCAGTCCACACACCACCATGCGTATTATAATGTATTCAGTATGCAGAAACTCCGCCAGGAATCGGTCTGACAAGACAGCGAGATTTTTAAAAAAAGTTTAGAGTCAGGGATTTCTCCAATTTTCCATCCCTATTCACGTAATCGATGTCGGGCTTTCATAATCCGACCTCAAAATGTAGAAAAATGTAACATAAAGTGGGTTTTCGACAAGGGGCTTGATCAGGTGGGCGTCACCCGTTTCCAGCAACGTGATTGCTCTACAACGTAAAATTGCCATTGTTGATATGCACATTACCCTCGATTCGACTAGTAAAAAAACAAAAAAGACCATATGCTCTGACTGTATTATTGTATTATAATCACTGATTATATTAGCACCCAACAATAATTCATGAATTTTCGGTGCGTCACTGATGGCACAAATTGCAAGTGAAAAGTATAGAACGCCAAAGGATTAACTGATTTCATTGTCTAAAGTTGTATGTTTTAAAGTCGATTTTAATTAAGATTTCAAATACAAATTAAATTCCAAGTCAATTTCCAATTTAAATAATTCCAAATTGAATTCCAAATTGAATTATAAATTGAATTCCAAATTTAATTCCAAATTTAAAATCCAAATTTATTTCCAAATACAATTGACAAATACAATTGACAAATACAATTGACAAATATTATTGACAAATGTAATTGACAAATACAATTGACAAATACAATTGACAAATACAATTGACAAATACAATTGACAAATACAATTGACAAATGTAATTGACAAATACAATTGACAAATTACAATTGACAAATACGCTAAAAGAGTGAAAGCCAAAAGGGTCAACAACTTGTGTTATTATCGTGCGCATTATACTAAGTTAAGTTACTATACTAACTAGGTTACAACTACGGTAAATCTAAAGTACCAACCTAAATATGTATTTGTATACTTGATAGCTTGGGCCATCCACAGGAAATTGTTGACCCATTTGGTGTTGACCATGTTGGCGTATTTGTCAATTGTATTTGTAAAATGTATTTTTCAATTGTATTGGTCAATAGTATGTGTCAATTGTATTTATATTTGCATTTGTATTTAATAATTTAATTTGAAATTAAATTTGGAATTAAATTTGGAATTTAATTTTGAATTATATTTGGAATCCAAATTTAATTCCTAAGAGAGGAATTAAATTTGGATTTAAATTTGGAATTGAATTCGGAATTAAATTCGGATTTGAAATCACAATTGAAATCGACTTTAAACAGACAACGGCATCAATTTCGATAGTATTTAGCAAGGGAAGTTATTAATAAATTATCCGCCCCATTCAGCCAAACACTCTAGCCGCCCTGCCAGTACCTTCCGCACCGTAGCCGCGTATACAAACTGTCATACAAAACTCCAATTTCAATTTTCAACTTGATGTCAACAACATCAAAACATCGATACACTTATAATGTTAAAAATGTGAAGATAGTCATCAGATAAAAGGATTATAATAAAACGAACACTGGACCTGCTTTTGGGCACCTTCTATGTGAGCCCATTCGGGCTAACTGGCTGCCATGCCGATGATGCCAATGTTTGGGTGAATGGGGGAGACAATTTATAACTTACCCGCAATTTGGCACATCTGGTTTTCTACATGTTTGTTGTATCAAGTCAGTCGCAAGCCAGGGATGTGTATTGGCTTTGCTTGGAAACCAAGCTTATGCCTATCTGGCTATGTAATTATATGATGCTAAGCGAACGTATTGGCCAAGCCTAAATACTTGTAAATGTAATACGTTTTAAGTCATATTTTGATTTCTCTAGTTTCCAACCATGCTGAGCTCCTCCATAGGTTCTACAACCATGCATACATCAATGCAAATGGCGCCATTAATCGATGCCATGTTTTTTTGTTGTAAATTGTGATTCTTGATACATTTATGGTTTGCAAATAATAATCCATCTCTCCTTCAGAATACATGTAAAAGAAAAGTACAATATTATACGCTACGAAAAATCTGATGAATCTATCCTAGATCCGGCCTGATATACGACCGCGCCCTTGGAGGGGGCCCAATGACGTCACTGTGATTCCGCCTCACAAGTTACGGAACTGTAATTACATTAATGCTCGCGACTTCCAATGCAAGAAAACGGAATGGTTCGATGTCAAGAATAGAGTAGATTATACCAGTCGATTTATAGTACATCACAGCTGAGTGGAAGTGACGTCATAACGATATATAGGAAGATCCCAACTGAGCACCACTCATTAGGTCGACGGGGTGCCTAATTTTTAGATCTAGAATATATAATTGGGTATATAGTTATTGAGAAGATGTACTTCCGTACAGTGTTTAGTGGATATCAATGGAGAGATGTGTTCCTTGATCATTAGTTTGGGGGATTAAAAGAGAGAGTTTCCATGGGTGTACCTTATAGTGGGACCCTCTGTAAAAGTTCACAACGAACCCCACACATTTAGCCTCAAAGTCGTACATATTGCGGATGTGTCAATTGTTACTCCCATACACATGATATCGCCAACAATTATATCAGGCACTGTCTACTAACTTCCAGTGACGATAATTGCATAGACACGAAGGCTCCTAATGCAACTTGCCTTTAATATAAATCGTTTTTAATCCTAAATCTCTCAACGGATCACACTTTTATTTCACATGATTTTCGTTGGGGGAGAGGCATCCAACCCTACACACTTTTTACGTAACATATGTGTATCAGTTGTAAAACAACATTGGTAACGAGTACATAACAACTCTGTTATGTATAAGCTCAGCAACCAGTTTACGTAATTTAGTTACGTCTATATATATGCTCAAACTATTATCAAACTGTTATACAAATGGGGTCTACCCGATGTTCATAAGGTTCGTTATTCATAAGGGTCATTTTTCATAAGGTTCGTTATTCATAACAC
>JAODAI010246615.1:0-15999 GCA_027575025.1 Scotoplanes globosa | reverse complement strand
TGCTGTGTACACTGAAATGTGAAAGAACAAGCAAGTGGGGTACCATTTTATTATACGACTTTGGTAAACAGAAAGTCAGGATTTACAAATAGGCATTGGGGAGCGACATGAAGAATGAAGGGTACAATTCAGTGTCTCCTGCGAATCAATTCATATAACAATGAAATATATTGACAAATCACCCTTATAGAAATTTAAGCTTGTTAGAGCTTATTAAGCTCAAACGAGCTCACATTCTGAGTTACAAGCTCACATATCAATTTACGAGCTCTCATTTTGTTTGCCGAGCTCTCATTTTTATTTTTGAGTTCACTTTATTATATTACAAGCTCACTTGAGCTCGTTTAAAAAAAATGTGTTTTCACATACTCGTAAAATATGAGCTCAAAATAATGTTTTACGAACTCAGTGAGCTCATACTATGGAACATTACTTCGTAATTAAGTTTGGGAGCTCATGTTTTCACATACTCGTAAAACATGAGCTCGAAAAATTGTTTTTCAAACTCATATATTCACATACATGTACTCATTCAATTTTTTTTACGACCTCGGTGAGCTCATAATTACTTCATGAAAAAGAGAGCTCATAAATGGAAAAAGGAGCTCGTAAATGAACTGAGACACCTTATGAATACTTAGTATCTGATTTGCATATCAGAATATACTCTTGAAATGAAAAAAAATAATGTAATATATGTTAAATTTTAAATAAATAAATTTCTATAAATAATCAAAAAGTAAACAGTTATAGTGCCTGTTATGTCTCTCAACATATTTTATAGCAAAATGAAGGCATCACTGTAAATATTTTGTGAAATATAGCATATTTTGGACATGAAACTACAGCAACATATTATGATAGTAGATATTATGCTGCGTAACAAATATCAAATTATACATGTAGGCCATTCTGTGACTTATAACATAAGTAGATGGTAGATGATCTACATGTTGCAATCCAGAGTAGCCTGCACATACGTACATGTACAAGTGAATTTGTAGTACAATTTTTGCAATTTGCTATTGGGCTAAATGCTGGACTACAGTATATATACCAATTGTTACAAGCTCTCTTTGTGAGTTCGGATTTTTGTGAGCTCGGATTTTGTGAGCTCGGATTTTTTTGAGCTCGGATTTTGTGAGCTCGGATTTTGTGAGCTCGGATTTTGTGAGCTTGCATTTTGTGAGCTTGCATTTTGTGAGCTTGCATTTTGTGAGCTTGTATTTTGTGAGCTTGTATTTTGTGAGCTCGCATTTTCCATGTGAGCTCACATTTTTGCGTGGTACGAGCTTTGAAACTCGTAATTTGCAAGTTCATAAATGTTCCAATTAGGTGCTTAATTTTTACCTCCTAAATACACACGTAAAGCGAGCTCGTGTTTTTTTGTAAGGGCATTAGCAACCCGACACAGCAGACTTGGCATGTTTTGGCTTCCGCTATGTATGCGTTATGCTACTGAACGTGACTCGCGGACCACATGTGCTACAAAAACCAGGATGTTGAATTTAGCACAAATTTAACCATCTTCGAGTGTGTGCCCACACCGAGCTTGGTGTTAATATTAAATTAACACCACAGTTGGTGTTAATATTAAATTAATACCAAACTTGTGGTTAATATCCAGGGAGCCTGCCAGTACAAGCTTTGCTAATTTTCAGGCCTCCTCCATTTTCTTGTACATTTATAGTGACTTTTTACATATAATTATACGGTTATTTATTGTATATTGTACATGAAGATGAAAATAACCTTGAACTTGATTTCAAATTAAAACCAGTCCTAGCTATATTACTTCAATCTTCAGTTCTACCCCAGTGGGCAACCACTAATGAAGTATCACTTCACGATGCACACTACATCAAATTCATACTTGCTCGTGACAAAGTCTGTGACTAAAAACAAAGTTATATTTGTTTCACCGTCGTCATGCATGTGTACATAAATTGGTACACCAAAAATATAAGCAGACAATCTCATGGGTTATTATTTTATCATGACCGATGTATACCAAGTGTAGCACATTGAATTATTTGTTGTGTATTAGAGGAAGGTAGCTAATTTAGCAAGTGCATGTGTATCTAATACATCGATATTCCAACAAAAATATGAAAACTATATTTTATGCGAAATCGTTTGTCTCTGAATAAAAACATAAGCCACGCCCCCTAAAATTAAAACCCACTTTAAAACAAACTTTGACACCAGGATTTTAACACCAAATATTGAACACCACAGTTTTGTAGTGTACATTATTGACTAATAGCTAGATCTCTGTTGCAGAGCATAGTATAAAGGGTGAATGCAACCATTAATTTAGAAATAAGCTAGCTATCGTCTCTATCTAACAAAAAATATGCAGTATATAGGCCATATATGCAGACGACCTGGCAGTATAGTTATGGACAGCAAACAGGAGTTACAGGAGGTGTTAGTATAATGGAAGGATTTATTTGAGAGTCATGGGTTACGTATGAGCCTGGATAAGACAGAGGTTTTGATCAGTGGGTTTGTAGCGACATGAGTTGGGTATTGCCCTAACAGGAATATATATTATGCAGAGGGATAGTTTTACATATCTGGGGGGTATGATATCTGGTGATGGACGGTCTGATGGGGGAGGTGCGTAAGAGGATTCAGTCAGGGGATCTGGCTTGGAGAAATGTCAAAGGGGTTATGGCAGATAGGTACATTTCAAATATATTAAAAGAGAAAGTACTGAGTACATGTGTTATTCCAGCATATATTTACGGGCTTGAGACCGTGGTCCTGTCTAATGCTCAGCAACCGCGTATTCAAGGGTGTGAAAATAATTGCATGAGAAGGATCGCGGGGGTTAAGCGGGCAGATGATATAGGGGAGGATATTATTGGGATGCCTAAGAGTCTTACACAAAGGGTGATAATGGGGAGAATGAGGTTGGATGGGCATGTGGAGCGCATGGACGATGGGCGTCTCCCGAAAACGACGATGTCGCACGTGGAAGTAGGCAGAAGGGGGAGGGGGAGGCCTCGTTTGAGTTGGAAGGACTGTGTTGGGCTGGTGTGGTTGGCGATTGGAGGGTCAGGGCTAGGAGTAGGGGGAGTTAGGGAGTGGAGAGCTTTGACCAATGATGCTGCAGTTAGTTAGTGCATTCTTCCTCACCCCTTTTTAGGGATACATGACGTAGAGAGAGAGATGATTAAACGTGACAGCATAAACGAAAGTACAAATGTATTTCAGTTTCCCTGTTTATTTCAAATACCTTCATATACAGACTAGATCATCAGTAATGCGAATAGTATATTAGTAAGCTGATGATAACTGTATTCATGTTGGGATACTGTTATTATAATTATTTATTTTCTATAGTTTTAATTAAATTATATATATTAATTATCATTTAAGTCATTCTTCTCATCAAAACGTTGGCATGTTGGTTCTTCAATGATGTCAGTGACTGCATGTGTCTATAAGAGTGACGATTAATTTGTGTTGGCATTGGCTGATTGGTAGGCGTGTTGAAGAAATATCTGTAGAATACATAAGAAAGACGAAACGAAAATTATACTGAAATCAAAAACTTGCGACGTACGATTATTAAAAATGCAGCCTGCATTGATAATAGAAGACGATTGTATAATATCACACAATGATATGATTGGTCAATAAATAGGGTACAAGTTGTTCCATTAAGTACAAACGTATCCTAAAATAGACCAATCATAGACCAATAACTGTGGAACTAATCAAGGCAAAGCAAAGTATTTTCATAATTTTACGCACACGTTAGAGAACAGACACACGTGCACCAAGAACGCATTTTCATAATTATTAGATCAACAAACTTTATATATTGTTATAATGGTTACAAAAAATAATTAGTATTCAGAGGAAAAAAATACAGAAAAATGCGTTTTTCCTCGAAATAGGAGCAAAAATGAAGTGACGGACGCTATTGAAGGAAAATGCGTTATTGACTTAGTATGTGAAAATACTTCCATCCGTCGCAATTCCGTCCGTCGCACATTTTTTTCATCGGAAAATAAACCAAGGTACCTAAATTGTGGGAGTTCGCCTTTCTTGCCTTTTGTTAATAACGAAGGTTAATCTCCTTATATCTACTATTATAGTATTACTAAACTTCAATTACAATTACATGTGATAATATTTATATAAACGTTCGGATTAAAAAACGTTTATTTTAGTCGTTCCGTCCCGGACTCGGTGCCGCTAACAAAATTGATTTGCCATAGCAACATAGTTTATCTCAGCTGTTGAGGTTTTATATCTTTTTGGAGGGTTTGCCTACTCATTCAAATTATGTGTTTAATGTGTGTGATTTCATTAATATGGAAAATACAAGAGGAAAGTGTTAGTCATATTCCGTCTGTTGCGAAAACGGAGGTTTTTGATTTGGCACATATAGACAGACGTCTCTCTCTATACCTCATGAATCTCTAACAAAGGATGAGGAAGAAAATGTTAACTAATAGTCGCATCGTTGGCCAAAGCCCTTCACCTCCCTCTATCCATAGGCGCGGCATGAACCTCCAATCTTCATCCCCACCAGCTCTCCTAAAATTCCTTTCAACACAGTCCTTCCATCTCATCTGAGATCTGCCTACAACCCTTCCAGCCTTCTACCAACATCCACTTGCGATATCGCCTTACTCGGCAGTCGCCGCCACCTCATACAGTCACGACATACGCCCCCTTATCACCCTCTCTGTGAGACTCCTGGTCATCCCAATCTCGCCCCGGATATCAACCAACCTCCTCCTACCCACCCTCGAACCCCCGTAATCCTTCTCATCCAATTATTTTCGTAAACATAGAGTCGCTGCTGCTGAGCACCAGACAGAGCCACTGTCTCCAGCCCATGGATACATGATGGAATGACACAAGTATCCAAAACTTTCCCTTTTAATTTCTTTGAAGTATGCCTATCTGACATATTGAAATTCAATTTGGAAATCCTATAATGACATTGCCAGTCACGTATACTACGCGTCTCCTATGATACTATAAAACTCTTGCACTGAGAAGAATACGTCAATGTCATGACTATTGTAATCTAGTTATTATATAAATTACCTTCGGGTGGCTAGGGATGAGATTTGTGTCAGCGTGCAATTTGTAGTAAAATCACATATACGGTTTGTCATATACGCACGTGTATAATAAGTAGTGATGTCATGCCTATTCACGCAGTGTAGCTCATAGCAGTTATGGCTTAGGTGTGGATTCCGGTAAGATTGAAATGGGAAAAATATGATGATTGATCTGGTGGGGGTTTGTGTAGTGAAACGTCATTATTTGCATACCAGTGTTCACTTTTAAGGGTTTTAAATATGCCAACACTGGTATAATAATACATAGTCTAAGTACAATCGCGATAGGTGGTTCGGGTGGAGTTACGGGGTGGTTTTATCGTCATAAGTAAGTTGTTATTACTGACATATAATTTCTTGATCCTATATTGTTCCCCTGTAAGCAACGGTACAACCAATGGCCATTCAGTATTACAATAGTCGGTTCTCCGTGAGGCGCTAAATAGGCTTCTACATACGACGCTGCTTCACTGACGTACAGCCTAATGCCACGCCTATTGTGCAAGCACGAACACAGTTGATTGGCTGTGCACAGAACAGGTTGTGTATTTGCTAGTTTTTTTCGACCGTCATCTCCGCCAATGCATAAGTTACGGTAAGTAAGAAAGGATCAGTATATATAAGGACATGGTCTTCGTTATATGATCCTGCGTCTACACAACCCAGTGGACGTGCCAAACCCGTACACATCTCCAAACAATACCGTATAGTCTCGCAAGTCAACGACGCTGAGCTATTCCAATTACCAACAACTCTCTATGAAAAGGAAAACTTCCTACCATCTATATAGGAATATACATACTCTCGCTCTCTCTCTACCTCCTGAATCCCTAAAAAGGGGTGAGGAAGAATACAGGCTAACTGACGCGTCATTGGCCAACGCTATCCACCTCCCTCCATCCATGGCTATAACCCTCCAATCGCCATCTCCCCCAGCCCTCCTCGTGCAAATTAGAATGTGACCTCTGGTGCAGACATAAATAAATAATAGAAACTCAACTTATCAAAACCATGAACAATTTTAATTGAACATCTGAATGAAATTAGCGCGAATATTCGAACTGCAATACCGCTTTGTATGCCCCTGTATTATAACACGTTATGTTTTTATGCTGCTGAATGCGTAATAGGTCAGAAATGGTTACGGCATGGTTAGAATACGACACTGTTCCATTGATGTAGGGTGTAAAAGTCAATCGTTGCTTGTACGATAGAAAGGGAACTCAACTAACTTAGTAGCCCTTCTTTGAACACAACCCATCAGAACAATCATTTATCCCTAGAGAACGGATTTCAATAAAAAAAATAGCATACTCCACTCCAGAGGCGACAAACCATCATTCTGTTTGTATACTCTCAACTCCAATATTGGTATGGGGAATTGTTTTTATTACAGTCATCGCCGCATAAGCTCTACAGGCCGAATGTTAAAATACAGTGGAGTGACGTCATATACAAGAGGTCCACTTTCTGACCAATAACGAACCTTGTTAGATGATACACGTTTTATTTAGGCGAAGCTGATGGTGGCCTTGAATCCAGCTCCGGTTGCGCTGACGTCAGTGGTGAACTCGATGTACATCTGGTTACCGGTGCTGGTCACGGGGGGTGGGATGGCACTCTTGCAAAGCTTGGCGAGCTGGGAACTGGCGGCGGTGGCTCCGTCGTAGATCTACAATGAAAATAATAATCGAAATATACCGTAATGCATACATTCCATATGGGAACGATTCGTGCCTATTTATCCATTGCAATATCATCGACCAAATGAAATACAAGTTACTGGAAGTGAACGAGCATCGATAATGTCCATATTAGCCAATCACAACGCACGTATCTTCAGTTTTGGGGAATTTACTAAAAGCATTTTTTTCGTCATGAAAAGTACGACGGTTATTTTCAGTCAATCATAATGGTTGTTACATACTAGAAAGTAACACAAACTATAATGTCAAACATCGTTTGAAATGGAGTAGTAGCATGGCCAATTCAAAAGTTATAATAGTTTAATTATGATTTAGGATTATTTCAGCTTATTCTCCAGTGATTGGAAATTTATTATAAATATTTTTTGCGAATATAAAAGTACAGTAAGCCCTACTTATTTTTTAATTATGTTGTGAATTCAGTGCTTTTAGATTTAGTTGCCGAGACCTAATCAGACAAGTAATTTAAATAGTTTAAGAACCTAATTATAATACTAATTTATTAAAATAGCGCATTACATATGGATATACTATGTACACATGCAAAGTGATACGTATTGCCACGAGCAGCAGTGATCTTTCTTGTCAAATCTACGCGGGAAGTTATAAATTGTCCCCGTTCTTCGCTCACACACCGGCACCATTAACAAAACAGCAACCGCTTAAACTGAACTGCCTTACACAAAACGTGTGCAACGTCACGTCAGAGTATACACTTTATCCATTACCATTTCATCTCATAATTATCTTCACATTTTGATCATATACATTTACTGATTGTTCTGAGTCTCTCTCTACCTCATGTATCCCTAAAAAAGGGTTGAGGAAGAATTCACTAACTAAGGGCAGCATCATTGGCCGAATCTCTCCAACTCCCCCTACTCCTAGCCCTGGCGCTCCAATCGCCAACCACACCAGCCCTTTTAAAATCCCTCTCCACACAGTCCTTTCATCTCAAACGAGGCCTCCCCCTCCTCTTTCGGCCTACTTCCACGTGCGACATCGCCCTTTTCGGGAGACGCCCATCGTTCATGCGCTCCACATGACGAGCCCACCTCAATCGTCCCCTTATCACCCTTTGTGTAAGACTTCTAGGCATCCTAATCTGCTCCCTTATATCATTCAACCTGCTCCTTTCCGCCCGCTTAACCCCCGCGATCCTTCTTATCCAATTATTTTCACACACTTGAAGACGCTGTTGCCCGTAAATACATGCTGGAATAACACATGTACCCAGTACTTTCCCTTTTAATTTCTTTGAAATGTGCCTATCTGTTATAACCCTCTCGACATTTATCCAGGCCAGAGCCCCTGACTGAATCCCCTTAAGCACCTCCCCATCAGACCGTCCATCACCATGTATCATACCCCTAGATATGTAAAACTATCCCTCTCCTTAATATCAATTCCTGCTAGGGCAATACCTAACTCCTCTCGTTGCAAACCCACTGACAAAACATATGTCTTATCCAGGCTCATACGTAACCCATGACTCTCAAATAAATCCTTCCATCCTACTAACACCTCCTGTTACTCCTGTTTGCTGTCCATAACTACTGTCAGGTCGTCTGCATGTAGCACCTTGCGTAGCACGTCGTTTGTACTGACCTTTCTGCTAATCACATCCATTACCATAATAAAAAGTAGTGGACTAAGGGCACTACCCTGTCTGAGCCCAATATTTACCCCAAACTCTTCTGATATCATTGAACCAATCAAAACCCTACCCTTTTTACCTTCATACAGACCCTCTACCATCCTAACTTCTGCTTCAGGGACACCCATCCACCTCGGTGTAGACATGACTAATTCCATAGGAACAGTATCATAGGATAGTATAAGTGAATAATATAGACTATGTCTATTTCCAAATACACAAATGGTAATGTAGTAGTAGAAGTAGAAAATGTGACATAATATGCAACCTTTGCATTGAAGAAAAAGTTGTAATTCTTGCCACGAACGGAACCAATGCAATAAATAAACGAACAGAACTCGTCTCTAAATGTCGACACAATAGGAATGCAATGAGCCGTGCGAAGAAGAAAGAGGGATTGTACTTACGTTTTAGCAACCTTTTAAACTTTGAGTATTTAAAGTAATATGTATTTTTATAGCATTCAGTTGTCTGATGACCGCCTTAACGCGCGAAACATCCAATTAACCCCCAAATTATTTTGTGTTCATGTCCTGTAAAAAAATATTGATTTTAGTGGCCCAGTTTTTGAACTAGTCTTTCACATGTAGCACAGTCTTCTGTTGGTTCGACACTACTGGAGGTCAGGCGAGTAGCCAATGGGGGGAAAGGGATACCCCCTCACACCCCCACCCCCAACACTCCCTTGAGCATATTTTCTTAAATTTTGAAAAAATGTTATCATATGCTATATAATATGCTAAATTACTTTTAAAATTGTCCAAGGGGGGGGGGTGGTCGGGCGAACTCCTAAAATTTTGCGCAATTATACTGAATTAATCTACTTATAAACCCTCTTTGGGTCGAACTATGGCATCATTGCTCTCCTGGTCAACTTACAAAATCAAAACGGACAGCATGTGTGTATGGGTTGGAGACAGTTGCTATCTCTGATGTTCTTCATCGGCGACTCCAAGATTACGAAAATAATTGAACGAGAAGGATCGCGGGGGTTAAGCGGCTGAATAGGAGTTTGTTGGGTGATATCCGGGGGGAGATTGGGATATTGATCAGGAGTCCCACAGATATGGTGATGAGGGGGATAATGTGGTGGGCTGTGCATGTTGTACGAATGGACACAGGGCGACTGCCGAATATGACCATGCCGCACGTGGGTATTGGTAGAAGGGGTAGAGGGACCTCGTTTGAGATGGAAGGACTGTGTTGAGAGCGATTTTAGGAGAGCTGGTGGGGATGGGGATTGGAGGATCCGTGGCTATGGATATATAGAGGTAGGGGGTTTGGCCCATGATGCGGATATCAGTTAACATTTTATTCCTCGCCCCTCTCTGTGGATTCACGGGGTAGAGAGAGAAGAGAGGGGCGGAAAATAACACTTACGCTTCCAAGTAGGCACTTTCAATGTATATCGGGACAAACAACATGATTTCCACCAAGCCTCGTTTGAACTGTACCAGGTCCACTACCATCTACATATACCCTACCACTTTTATATCGACATAAGAAAGCACACCGTTTGGTGTAAACAGCGTTTACAACTTCACAAAAAGCCTATTTTGAAAAACTCTGTAACTTAATTTACAGTTTTTAAAACGTTGCACCACGTGAGTGGCGTCATTCTGTAGATCTAGGAATATTTTCTATGACAGTAAACGTCCGATTTCACTCAAAAAACATTTTTTTACCAACACTTACTCTGACCAATCAAATAAGACCAAACTTTTAAACAATGTACAGAGCAACGAAAAGAAGGATGTTCGGCATTACTTCAACCATGCCGAAATCATTATATGTAAATTATGGTATTTAAAAGTTTAAAAACCTAACTTGTGTGACAAACTCCTAACCCTAACCCCTGTTCATAACAATTGCATAACATGTTACAACATAGGATCATATAAAGCGCTTATTACTGGTTGAAAATTAGGCATTTGTATGCTCATGTGTTATACAAATCGATTCGACTGCCATAGACGGGCTAACACGTGCCGATGAGAGAGTAAATCAAATGTGACATGGTTCGGGCACGTGAATATCGTAGCTCGCCGCATATACTGGGTAATATTACCACGAGACTCTGCAAATATGCAGTGGCCGGATTGGCGTGCTTGGAAAGCCACAATAACCGCGTGTGGTCATTTGGATAGGTGATCGGCACCGCGCGCGGCTGCCACACAAGCAGGTCGAATAGAGACTGGTATATGCAGTTATGTTGTATATTACATTGGCAGTAAGGGTTAAAGGACTGACTCACAAACATCATTATAAGAGAAAATATAGTGGTGAAGGACATTATATAAAATGGCAATACAAGGAAGTGAAATGAGCTGGTCACACGTGGTAAGAATCAACGACAGCCATTGGACCAAACGAACAACGGAGTGGCAATCGAAAAACAGGGAAAAGATCAACAAGAGGAAGGCCCAATAAAAGATGCAGAGATGGCATTCCTATGCCGGGGTTCTTGGTCTCAAACTGATGTTGACAGAACGTCGTGGAAAGTTCTAAGAAAGGGCTATATCATGCATTGTGTAAACTACGCCTATATAGGACAATTTTAGCACTGGCCTATTTCAGACCACTGTCGGAGATCCTCTCTGTCTTGGAAGCTATCACCCTTTTTGAAAGCCAGCCCTTCGTCTGATAAATCATGACACCACCTACGTCACAAAAGCCTGAAAGTCCCCCTAGATTTATAATGTATATTGGGTGGGGAATTCAATATACTGGATATTCAGCCAGTCCGCGCTGTAATTGTGTCACGTAAGTACACCACAGCGGCGCTGTCATTGTGTCACGTATTATATACTGTCATGGTGTCACGTAAGTACACTCTAAAATTAATTGGCACAGTAAGAATCGGGGGGAAATGGTACGGTTCAGGGGAAAATATGTGAGATATATTCGGCGCGCAGCTCCTAAAAACTGAGGTGCATAAGTATCGGGGGAATCGCAATAAACGGAATGTCCAATTTGACTCTAGTTTGAAGCATTTGGTAGATAATGTTCTGCTCTATACTATCAATTAACATTGAAACAAACTTTATGAACCCTAGGTGTAGGTGGTCGGTCGCATGTCTTCATTCCGTGTTATTCGCTTAACAGTGGACAACCTTCACTAAACATGATTGGTCAACTATGCATCAACCCCACTTATGGTCAAATTGTGGAGACCTACGTAAATTTGACCATAACTTCAGTCCATGGGTAACTTAACAATACATATGTGTCTCACGTCCCCGCGTGGGTTCCATATAAACCAGAGAGAAAGAGAGAGAACATTTATTAACGGCATATCAATTAAGGTCAGGTCATATCAAATACTTTAAATGGTATAGGTCTACATACGTTATCTTCTCGATGATGTTGATAGCGTACTGAGGGATTGAAGCCTTGTCAACAATGAAGTGATCCTCGTCTAGGAAAAATCCTATGATGCATGGTGCTATTATTAAACCGTATGGTTAGAAATGTCCCGTTAAACACAACCAAAGTGCAAGTTTTAGGCTGGACAACTTTCTCCGGTATTTACATAACCCTCTACAGCCACACTACAAAATATGTAGTGTTAAAATATATGGTGTTATCATCCTGGTGTCGAAGTTGTTGATTTAACACAAATGGGTGTTGATTCATAGGCAACAACGATGTTGTAAAATATTCAAATACATATTTAAAATACCCTAATATAATAAACATAATTTTTACTTTGTAATAATGTTTAGGCTTACAACATATCACATTTATTTAAATAAATAAGTATTTTAGACAATTTATAAATTTAGGGGGCGTGGCTTATATTTTGATTTAATTTTGTCTTCTGGGACCAACGATTTCGTGTATAATGTAGTTTTCGTATTCTTTTTTAATATTGATGTATGTTGGCTCGATGGGAGGTAAGAGCCTAGAAGTGGTTGAGATCATGAGAAGAGGGCAGCAAGGAGGGCTGTATAAAGGGCAAGGGGCGAGGTGGAAGATAGCATTTATAACCAGTTGGATGACGATGGGGGGAAGGAAGCTGATTTTTAAAATGGCAAGGGACAGGAAGGAAGAGGGTGGCGATGTTAAGGGGGAAGAGTGGTGAAGGATCAGGATGAGAAGTTGGTCACGTGTAAGGATGAGGTTATTAAGGTGTGGGGAAATTACTTCAGGGAGCTGTATAATCAGGGAGGTGGCGCAGTTCTGGATTTACTCAGTTCAGTGAGGGATAATATTGTCGTGGAGGAGATTTCTTATTTTGAAGTGAAGTGGGCACTAGGAAGGATGGAGAGGGGCAAGGCAGCAGGTTTGGACGAAACGCGGGTTGAAATATTTATTGTAACAGGGGAGGTGGGGATAAAATGGCTAGGGAGATTGCTTGATGTGTGCCTGAAGGAGGGAAGTATACCTAGTGAATGGTAGACGGGTCTGATTGTTCCTATTTGGAAGCAAAAAGGAGATGTGTATGATCCTGAGAAGTATCGGGGCATCACATTATTGGGACATGTGTTTAAGCTACTGGAAAGGATTCTGGATAAAAGAATTATGGCAAAGGTTGAATCGCAGATCTGGGAGGAACACAAGGGGTTCCGGAGAGGGACAAGTGATGGTCTGTTCTCACTTAGGCAGTTGGTGGAAAAGAAACTGGGGGTCAAAGGGAGTATGGCATTGGGTTTTGTAGATTTGGAGAAGGCTTATGATACTGTTCCTAGGAAATTAGTCATGTCTACACTGCGGTGGATGGGTGTCCCTGAAGCAGAAGTTAGGATGGTAGAGGGTCTGTATGAAGGTACAAAGGGTAGGGTTTTGATTGGTTCAATGATGTCAGAATAGTTTGGGGTAAATATTGGGCTCAGACAGGGTAGTGCCCTTAGTCCACTACTTTTTATTATGGTAATGGATGTGATTAGCAGAAAGGTCAGCACAAAGGACGTGCTACGCAAGCTGCTATGCAGACGACCTGACAGTAATTATGGACAGCAAAGAGGAGTTACAGGAGGTGTTAGTAGAATGAAAGGAGTTATTTGAGAGTCATGGGTCACGTATGAGCCTGGATAAGACAGGGGTTTTGTCAGTGGGTTTGCAGCGACATGAGTTGGGTATTGCCCTAGCAGGAAGAGATATTAAGCGGGCGGATAGTTTTACATATCTAGGGGGTATGATATCTGGAGATGGACGGTCCGATGGAGAGGTGCGTTAGGATTCAGACAGAGGATGAGGCCTGGATAAATGTTGAGGGGTTATGACAGATCGCGGGGGTTAGGCGGGCGGAAAGGAGGAGGTTGGATGATACAAGCGAGGAGATTGGGATGCCTAGGAGTCTTACACAAAGGGTGATAAGGGGGGATTGAGGTGGGCTGGGCATATGGCGCGCATGGATGATGGGCGTCTCCCGAAAAGGGCGATGTCGTACGTGGAAGTAGGCCGAAGGGGGAGGCCTCGTTTGGGATGAAAGGACTGTGTTGAGAGGGATTTTAAGAGGGCTGGTGGGGTTGACGATTGGAGGGCCAGGGCTAAGAGTAGAGATAGTTGGAAAGCTTTGACCAATGATGCTGCAGTTAGTTAGTGCATTCTTCCTCACCCCCTTTTAGGGATACATGAGGTAGAGAGAGAGATGCTAATAATTTAAACAGTCTTTAATAGCTGTCTAATACGTAAGTCAGTTTGAGTTGATATTCGGTACAGCGCTGCTCCACGGGGTCAGTAAGAAGCCTATTGTTTTTTACATTGACATCTTGTATATTAATTAGGGACCGTGAAATAAAGACTGTGATAAAATCCAGGGAAACACAAAATTATTAAAAAAGGTGAATAAGGCATGCAGAAGAAAAACAACAAAAGTGTCTTTAAAGATTAAGTTCCTTCGGGGGCCCGAACTCAAAAACTGAAGTCTGCTCCAGATCTCGAGGTGGGTTCACCAACTCTTTGTGCCACTTCATAATGTAGCAGTCATCTCTA
Source organism: Scotoplanes globosa (assembly GCA_027575025.1). Taxonomy (NCBI): domain Eukaryota; kingdom Metazoa; phylum Echinodermata; class Holothuroidea; order Elasipodida; family Elpidiidae; genus Scotoplanes; species Scotoplanes globosa. The sequence continues at coordinate 1,606 of JAODAI010246615.1, read as the reverse complement.
TTTACTACTGAATGTGATAACATGTCAAGTAGCTCGCCTTCAGCGACTTCAAATGTTGCGGCTCGTTTTGTGTGTCATGCAGGTACCTAAATTTGACCACATGTTGCACATCACCTTAAAACATTACACTGGCTACCCGTTAAATATTGCATATTGTTTAAGATTGCTGTTTTAACACACAAAGCCATTACAAACCAAGCACGATCATATCTGAAAGAAATGATTGTTCATAGCACCAGTAGATATCAACTCCGGTCCAGCTAAAGTGCCTAGGTCAAATCATAAGACCCTCGGCGATCGTGCCTTCTCCGTGGCTGCTCCCTCCCACTGTGTGGAATTCACTCCTTATTAATATTCGCCAGCTAAACTAACTTACTACATTTAAATCCCAACTTAAAATCCACTACTTTGCTTTAGCGTACATGTAACTAGTAACTTTTAATACACGTATAGTGTTTTGTACTTGTTTGTTTGTAAAGCGCCTCCGAATATGTTTATAGAGTTATGCGCTATATAAATATCATAACCTTAGCCTTAAAAGAGCCGACCAGTTCCTGACAATTCAAACAATCTTTAATAAGTGTTTTAAAATTATAATGTCAATATGTAATAACTCTTTTATATCTGTCGTAAAGATGCTTCTATTAACGGAAAAAAAGGTGTACATCGTATTGGAGAAATCACACTAGCGTGGCGCAATGGTTGGAGCATCCGCCTGCAAGCCGGGAGACCAGATAGTGGTTTCGTGCCCGCTAGGGTTCGAGACCCCTGGAGGTCGGGTCATACCAAAGACTTTAAAAATGGTACATGTTGCCTTCTCGCTTGATGTTCAGCGTATGGGATTGGAAAATGGTCAACAATCCAGTGATCCTCGACTAGGAAAAAATTCAAAGAACATTGCTATTAAACCGGAAGGTTAGAAATGAGCCGTTAAAAACAACTAACAACTCTCTGGATTGGCCGATCGGTCAATGAAGAGCCGTTAAAATAGCCCTGTGTTAACGACAGGTCAATACAAGTTGACTTGCTATCAATGACCTTCACCGTCCAGCTGTGTGGTCAATTGACCATTGAAACACCTATATTGGTCATTTGTAATTGATTTGCCTATAATTTGGGTTAGTTTATGTTCCAGAATTGGGCTTAATCGCAGGAATAGTATTGAATACTGAATAGTATTGGATACATGCTATTTTTGTTTTAAAATGTTCACAAAATGCATTGTTACTTACAAAGAAATCAATGGAATGTTATTTTGAATTCACAAACAATTCTTTAATTTAGAGGGCGATCGTTCGTTCACAAATTAAAATTCTTCAAATTTAGTGCGAAATATACGAAATTGAACACCTGATCCATCTACAATATAAAAAATTAAAAATCTGTGTATTTTTTGTCTTAAAATGTTGCCACTCAATGTACAGTAGGCCGTGGGTAGCCATAGACACAACCAGTCAGTCCCATGTGGATATATAGGAGGCTGGGTTGATATGGTAGCAGTTGTAAAAGGACAGAATTGTAACGGTATATATAGATGCGTACAAGGTCTTGGCAAACACACTTTTTAATGCAAGTACTCCAAGCATGTCCACCTAATAATATAATA
>JAODAI010246504.1:0-10259 GCA_027575025.1 Scotoplanes globosa | reverse complement strand
TTTTGTTGACTGTGGCCGGATCTAGATCGTCCACTGGGTGATCGAGGTTCAGGATCATATTATGAGGACATTGTCTTAACTTAACTTGTGTTGAATAGACGAGTTATCAGCCTACTATACTAGTACTACTACATGTCGGTTTGCCTTAATTTTATTGTGAAAAGTGACAGGATAGCTTGGTTATGTCTAGTACGCTGGGTTAGAAATTTGGTTAGGCTTCTAATCGATCGGCGGTATTTGTAGCCTATTCTATTACGTTATCATACTGGTACGCCTAGCCAGCCTAAGCAGCTACGCTAGCGCTAATGGCTGTGTTGCAATGTTGGTGCGTTGTGAGTAGTATTTAGTATTTACATTGGCACTGCACTATTAGCAATGCAGCCGTGTAGACGAACCGCCACACATAAAATATGTATACGGCAGTTTGGAGTTGCACACGCTATATATGTGGCGAACCCGGCTATCGGCCTGATAACTCATACGGGTGGCTGCCTGTTATATAATGGACAAGCTGGAGGATCTAAAACAGAACCTACTCCTAACGTTAGGTCTAAATGATGTGATTTTACTTCAATATTTATTAGTATTTCAATATTTTTTCGAAACCATGAACGCTCTACTTTATAATCGAATCGTAATATTAAATATAAAAAGGTCTAACATAAGTAGATAAATCAATGTCTGAGTAGGTCAGTTTATATATTTTAAAGCATCCCTATAACACAGTAATGTAGATACCCCTCTGAAATATAATGCTGTAATCCAATCAAACAATGCCAAACGAGTGGGGCGTGTACATTAAATATGACGTCATATTTAGTTTTTGGTTATATGATCAAAACAGGCACAACCGTTCCCATATGATATGTGTATACATATGTATATATATGTATATAATGTTTATATAAATATGGGTGTGTATATATATATATATATATCGCAGGCGTATATATATAACAACTATAAAGTTTAAACCATCACAAGGCGGGTAAGAGGCGGAAAGAAAAATCGACTTTACTTCAAAGAGCTTTATTTCAAATATATATACATGCATGAGACTGACTCAAATAGACAAGATAAAATCATTCCACATTTTTTGACAAATGTAAATTGATTAAAGAGCATCAGGGGTTAAATGCATGTTTGTGCATTTCAGTCACCATTTCATATAGGAAACGAATATTCCTATATACCTGTCTGTTATATATTCTCAACATAACCATATTGGTAAATGTAATGCTGAAAGTAATTTTGAACCAGTAGTGTACATTGTCAATTTCCATCGAAGGCATTGACCAATGAACATACCTGGCTTTATATATCCTTTCGAGACCCGAGCAAAAAGTACAAGGCCGAAATTTACAACTGAATTGTTTTACTGATTGGTATATATTGTCTTGTATTTATTATGTCCCAACTTGGGGCCGTTGTGACTCCATGAGTTGATCTTTTCAAAGTCTATCGGAAACGTTGTATTGTGTTATAGAACTGCTATGAACTATACAGTTGTAGACATATTAAATATATCTTGAGGGCAACACACACTGTTACTAAATCAGGGAAGTAGGATATCTGACATGTTGAATACCAGACAACCCTTCAGTATAAATAGGGAAATAGTGTCCCCCTACGGGGACGCTGGGTATTAACATGATACCGCCCATTTTTCGATACAGTGTACTATATACCGGGGGTTCGATTCCCAGCGCTGCTGTTGGGTGTCTTGGTATGTATCCTTGAGCAAGGTAATTTATTTCGATTGCTCAGTAGCCGCCTTGGTCCACCAAGGACACGAGGTTGACGTCAGGAAGGGCATCCGATCACGAAGGGCTACAACTGCTTCTGAAAATCCCTTGCGCAAGTAAGGTACCGTCTAAGCCCCGCAAGGGGAGTGACAAGACGTTAAACCGTGACAGCTTCATATTGGTCAATTATGGCACCAAAAAATGTCCATGCCAAGTGTGATTAGATTTTCAGCTACAGGTCGTTGAACTTTTTGATACCATTTGCCGAGTCACAGACTTGCGTTTAGTCCGTATTAGTCCGCCATATCTATGCTATAAACAAATACACTAAAACTTGACCGATCACCTTGATTTTCACTCTACATATATTTCAATTTATGTACTTTAACATCCACAAATTAATAGTACCACATCCTCTTCACCTGACATCTAAAATATAAATCCAAAATTTGTATGGCACTTTTCCAATTTTTTTTACAAATCTTTTCATGAATATGTATCTAATGGTGGTGTGCTACCATACAGTGGCAAACACGTGGAATATCAATAGAGGGCAACATACACTATTACTAAAGCAGGAAAACATATATTTGGTATTTTAAACACAGACAAGCCTCAGCATATATAGGAAGAGAGTGTCCTATGGGGACGCTCAATCTCAGGAGGATATGAACGCTCCCGCATGGTAATAACTTGGCATCATATGTAGTCATTTTGCAGTAAACCCTTTAAATGCTAATGTAATTTAGAGCGACAACTGTACACGACAATTGTTGGTGTTACTGTTGTACTGGCCGCGGTATGTTGCATTGATGTTGGAAGTAACATCATGAACATGGGTATGGTTGGCCCTGGTGGACATAGATGCTTATTTAATGTGCAAATTAATTCGAATTAATGCCTACATTAAATCGATTTAATGTAGACGTGAAATATATGTAATATCTACATTAAATATATAATGTCCTCATTAAATATATTTAATATACATTATTATTATCGGTTTTGACCCCGTTTTACCCCCCCCCCCCCGATCAATTGAAAAATATGTTTTGATTTTTTCACCAGTAAACATTTACCTAGTACACCAAATTTCAACTTTGGTTCTGTACTCTTTCTTGTTAGGGTGACAGTTAAAAAATCACGTTTTCTTGAGCCAAATTTGGACACATGTCATTTAATAAGCAAGGCATTGGTAAGCTTATAACTTCATATGGGTAAACATATGCATCTATAGATGTGTAGTATATTTACCTAGTACACCAAATTTCCTGCGCTCCTTCTTGGTAGGGTGCCAATTAAAAAATCACATTTTCTAGAGCCAACTTTGGACACATGTCATTTAATAATTAATGCATTGGTAAGCTTATAACTTCATATGGATAAACATATGCATCTATATATATGGAACATGGGATATAGGTAATCCATTTTGTAGTGGTACTCCAAAAATCACAAAAATCCGGTCGTCCTAATTACCGCGCACAACTACATAATACTATTATTTTTGGGTCCGCTTAGTGCGCGGTGGCAAAATATAGGGTTCACTTACAAATAGTTGCTGCTGTGCATCACATATCGCTCTTATTATTCATTAAAGCCGAAATTCGAAAGAAAGTTTAAACATTACCCTCCCCAAAAAATATAACAGATCGTGCTTCGACGCCAATTTCTACCAAGTATGTGTCATTAACAATCGCAATTCTGCGGAGGATTAGTATGACCATACTTTTCTGCAAGTGAATTTGTGTATCACAATATTAATTGCAAATGTTGTTTATGATGTAGCTATAAGCCTCATGTACTAATAATATTAGGTCAATGCAGTTGACCCTTGAAATGTGTTTCAAATTGTAATTTTTCTGGAATGAATGCACAAACAATCACGATGTGTTATGACAGTGCCAGACCAGCGGTAATCAACTAAAACGGTAGATCACAATCCCCCAAAACAGTATAACAGGGTATATACAGATATATTCGGCATGATTGGTGGATTCAATGCGCCATGAAAAGCGATGCCAGGGTTCCCCCACAGGCGTCCCCAAAATATTTTTGGGATCGTATGGCCTAGTAACACAATCTATAGCATAGCTACATTTCCCAGACAGAACCCCCGTTCCACCAAGGGGAAGCTGCTGATATAGTCATAGACATACTACAGTGTTATAGGTTGATTTTTTCCCTTGTCGTGAAACGCCCGGCCCCAAGTCGGTGAAACATGGCGCCATCACTGCTCCACCCATAATATAATATTGAATTAGGAATGTCGATTACATGTTGACATTGTCACCATGTCATGTCTGGGGGCACTGGTGTAGCCAATGGCGGGGCAGCAGGGGGAAAATGGGGGTCGATGAAGACGGTGAAAAAAAATATGGGAGACAAACAAAATATAATATTATAACGTAACAGTTATTGTCACAGGATGGTCGGGCCTCCTCCACCCAACATTGGTACCATCGGGATCGTTCTAGAGAGATTTTCGATCGATATATGTTTTATTATACTCTAATGGGGGCATAAGATGAATATTTGTTCGAATACCTCATTGTATTCATTTTCAGGCAGGTATAATATGAAATGAGTTTTATCACACCCAGTTTTTCGGAAAATAATAGGAGTATGATGTATTTTGGGGAACTCCGTGTATATCTAGATTAGTAGGGTACTTTAAGAATTATTTGTAACAAACCGTATATGTCTTTATCTGTGCCTCTTTTTAAAAATTAAAATACCCTGAATATATTTGACATTGCGTATTTTCAAGCTGCCGTATTTATGTCTCAGTATTGTAAAGGAATACTTTTAACCAATTTTAATTCATGTTTATATATCGAGACAACACTTATTCCATTCGTTGCGGAGATCGCATTTATTCATATTTTTGCAAATTGAAAAGTAGTCAAAAATTATTTAAGTATTTAGGAATAATAATATCTAATATATAATATATGGAACGCGGTTCCAGATCATGTTAAAAGTAGTCACGCTATTTCATCCTTCAAATATTCATTAAAGGTGTATTTTTTACCCAAGTATATTATTATTTAATGTCGCATTCCTTGTAATTATGTTTGTTTTGTACTTTATTATATGTTCAGGGGACCACACATAAGCTATTCTTATCTTCTTTGGTATCACCCCAACCTCTAATCTAATTTATATATTATATATTATACATTTGTATATACCGTGTTTTTTTAAAAGCTTATAAGTTATAATAATATAAATGATGATATATCATATTATACATTGCTATAAATATTGGTTGAAATAAAGTTTATGAAATGAAAAATGAATTATCATTGGCAGCAAAATGGATCGCGTATGAGAACCAATCATTGAGACCAGCAGGGTGGAATAGAGCATGCCCATTGAGGAGACTAAAATCTAATGCAATTGCAAATTTAACACTGTACGCATTTAACACTGTATTGTCAGAAATGTTATCTGCATCTGCATCCCCAGTTTCTATCCTTAGTTTCAATGCGTTGGCGGTTTCAGTACCCTGATAAACACTATTCATTCTCTCTGCAATGCTGCGTCATAGATCGGCATAGGTGTAGAACACATCTGAGCTAGCTAGCGTGGTGACGGTATCATTCCCTATTTTTATTTATATTTTTCAATAATTGCTCGACAGAGGTTGTTCCCCAGTGTTCTATTAACATCTGAGCTTTGTATACTAATGTTAAATGCTAGAGGTGCTATACCAGGTACAATAACATTTATGGGAATGCTATGTTAATTTGAACCCCTGCAGTAGCGGTTGTTGGAGCAAGGTTTATATGTTGAGTAGAACATTCTGCCTACGGCTGGGGGAAGTTTCATTCCATACATTGTAGTCACATTAAGCATATATGTATACTCAATATATACAAGTTTCATGTGGAAAATATGGAAATGGATGAGTTCGGTGATCCGATCGTCGATGACGTCGATGATCCGATAGAAGATACCACATGCAATACACTGCCAGATGCTATCACATACATACCTGAAATGGTGGATGGTCCTCTCTCTCTACCTCCTGAATCACTAACAAGGGGTGAGGAAGAATACACTAACTAACTGCCGCGTCATTGACTAACGCTCTCCACCTCCCTCTATCCATGGCCATAATCTTCCAATCGCCATCTCCCCCAGCCCTCCTAAAATCCCTCTCAACACAGGCCTTCCACCTCAAACGAGGCCACCCCCTACCAATTTCCTCGTGCGACAACGCCATGTTTGGAAGTCGTCCTCCATCCATCCGTACTACATGCCCAGCCCACCTCATTATACCCCTAATCAGTCTCTCTGTCGGACTTCTAGTCATCCCAACCTCCCCCCTAATATCATACAGCCTTCTCCTATCCACCATCTGGTCCTACTGATCTAAATAGTACAGATTTCACTATACATTTTTTATGAGTATATACAAAAGTTGACATGGCTCATAAAGAACCCAAATGCACATTTCATAGATAATATGGTGATATGTATGGTAGATATGCTGATAAGGACGTGCGGCTTACCTACCGTAATGGTATTTTACTCCTAAAGATGTCCACAGTATTACAAAAGGGAGGGAATACATTTTGTTAGATATGGTCTTGGGTTTGAAAACTACAATCGTATATATACGGTCACATGGGATGCTGTATATAACATAGTGAAGGCCATTGATATTAACGATCCCAGTTTGGATAATGTCATATCCGAGTTTGAGCACGATAACCCATGGGGTTGGATAGACAGTTACCAACCATTCGGGGAACATTAGCGATTCAACAGAGTAAACGTGTTGAAATATTACAAGATGTTAACGAAGAGCATGTTATGACAAATACAATCTATGTTTAAGTGCTTAAGTGTACAAACATATGCAATATTTGCACATTTGTAAAACATATCTTTTTAAAATGCATGTGACATTAACATGTACGGAGGTAGTTCCAACATGTGCGCAAGACATGAAATAAAAAGTAATATGCAAACAATATATATAGCCCGAGCGGTAGTGATTCAGGAGTAAAAAATATAGATGCCCCCCCCCCCTTCTAAGTTAGGGTTAAAGGCATTAATACTACCAACATGAGAGAGATACATGTTTTATTAATAACAGCAAGGCTATGTTAACGTCAGAAAGGAAAGGAGTTCAATTATTTATATTTCATATCATGGGAGTATGGGGGTTATAATTATAATTTATCATAATAGTTGAGTTCTTTTAAATATCCCAATGTTGTGTCAGTTCTCACATCCCGAAAGATGTTGGCGAATATAACAGTCGTGTAATAACGGTTCCGTATTATTATATATACAGCATAGTCGAATGGGATGTGTTTCACGGTTAGTTGCTTGCCAGCCGAAGAGTGGTTATCCTCTCAGCAAGTGTCCGTGATTGTAGTTTGTGTGACCTATCTGTAGGCGGATATAATTATATCTTCCACTTCTAGTAAGCCTACAATCATTGTTGATTTGACAAACATTTTTCAGTTATTTCATTAAGTTTATTTTGGGTTGCCATGTTCCATTCCTCCTGCCAGAGCTGTTTGAAGTGCTGTTTGATACGCTGTCCGAATTACCCGGCAAGCTACTTCACTCATCAACAACTTTCTGTGAGAAGGACAACTTCCTAACATATAATCTGCAATAGTCCTTACATAATTTAGATATATGACCTCTGGTATCAGAGTAATCATACATCGTAAAGAAATCATCGAACTTCAACATATCAACACCATGAATAATTTTATAAACACCTGAATAAGATCACCATGAACACGACAACGTTCCAAAGTAGTCAGCCTAATAATATCCAATCGTTGCTCCTACGATAGAGAACTAAGCGAACCAACTATATTAGTAGCCCTTCCTTGAACACGCAACAATAACAATTATTTCCTTAGCTAAAAGATTACAAGCCTGGATAGTATACTCTACATCAGACCTAACCATCTGTTTGTGTAACCTAACAACACTATACTTATGAAGGAACATATAATTACTTCAGATCAACTCTAAAATTAACTTAGCTCTACTCGCAGGTTCGGTAAACTGTTTAGATGCCTTCAACGAATAATCCAAATGACCACCTAGATCCTTCTCTACCTGAACTACCGCTAAATTCCTACGATTGACATTTTACACATTTTTCATATTCCGAATACAGATATGAATAACCTTACACGTTTCGACGTTGAAAAACATAGCCCAATCCTCCGACCAATTATAAATACTGTCGAGCTCCGACTGAAAACTATTCATAACCCTCAGCGAACTTATTGATACCATAACTACAAACAGCATAGTATCTCTCTCTCTACCTCCTGAATCCCTATAAAGGGGTGAGGAAGAATACACTAACTAACTGCCGCGTCATTGGCCAATGCTCTCCACCTCCTCTATCCATGGCCAAAACCCTCCAATCGCCATCTCCCCCAGCCCTCCTAAAATCCCTCTCAGCAAAGTCCTTCCACCTCAAACGAGGCCTCCCCTATACCCCTTCTACCAGCTTCTTCTTGCGACAACGCCATATTTGGAAGTCGTCCTCCATCCATCCTATATACAACCATATTAATATGTAAGTGTTGTCTTGTCCCAATTTGTTTCGAGCTATACGGCATAGCCATAGCCATTACCCCCATACACATGTACCTATATTAATGTTATTATTGTCTTTCGACTAAATTTAATCACAAAAAACACTGGTAGAACCACATATGTACTACTATTTTGCATATCAGAAAATAAATGAATCGGAATAATATTTCTACAAGCCATACAATAATTGGAGTACAATTTTGTTAATTTGGCTTTTCCCACCAATCTACACACGGATAATTTCCCCACCGAGCTAATAACTCTCCGGCCCTAAAAATATCCTCATATTACCATAGTGCAGAGGTTCAATTGTCTGCAGAAATTGTGCTTACCAGCAATCGCGGCCCGAGGGGGGGGGGGTGATGACGAAGGCTATAGGTTTGCGGATCATTGTCGTGGAACCGAACCTGGGACAACCTGGGCGGTCTAGTCTGTGGGGCAAATGTAAAATTTCACTTATCTTTGCGCCCATCAGTGGTTTCCCCGCTCTAAATAATATATATATGTCAGTATAGGCTACATTACCTCAATGTAATACCCATAAAAGGGCATAGGCTACATATACACACCCTTCCTCTAGTTACCCCATGTCTCAACACGTCATTGCAATTTACTGGTAGACCTATTATTTTGTATAATTTTTTTAAAGCAGGGGTCTACTATTTATTACATGTTTCAATGGTGTTCTTGACCCGATGATTTGGCGTTATTGGTGTAGGATATGTGACATTCGGTCACTTGTTGCCTGGTGACCAAGTAAGGCTCTTCATTCTACGTGTAATCGAGTCATCCGGGATCGGGTCACAACATGCATGGTAACATGATACATGCATTGAATTATCGCTTGCATGCATGATGTTCAACATATTTACAAGGTCGCGGGTTCGAATCTCAGAACTGCTGGTGGTTATTTTGGGCTGTGTCCTTGGGCAAGGCACTTTATTTTGATTGCTTCACTTTATCCAGGTGTATAAATGGGTACCTGCTAGGTTATTTGTCACGTTGGCGCTGTCTGAGCTCGTCTCTAATCTACTGCAAGAAACCTACGTTTGTGTGGGTTGGATGAGTTTATCAATGACCAGGGGTAATGATTGTAAAGTCTTTGGAATTATCCGGCATCTATACGCCTTGCGGCGGAGTCACAAATTGACATTAGCCCCAATCAAAACTTCGTATTCATGCCTCCAAAGTGACCCGCCCCGCCGATGACACCACAGACTCGCTGACCTGCGCATGCATTTATTTTTCTCTTTCTTAACATAACAAAATAATGTTAAAAAGACTGTAATAGTATTACATACTTGTTTTAAGTTGAATTGGCCTATAGTCTGTTATAGATGAAACATATATAGATATATGTGGAAAACAGGGGAAAAGACGGGGACTGAGAAATTATTATTAAAAAATCTGATTAAAAATCCCCCCAAATGTTAAAACACTGAATTAGTTGCCCTACACTGCAATCACAGTCCTGGGAAATATCTAAGACTTAGCATTATACATTTTAATGTCTCAAACTCGTTGGTTCCCTGGACCTCATCACGGTCGGTATAGCTCATGGACCAGCATTTCAACAATACAAAGTTGGGAGCGTTTTAGATAAGTATGATACCCAATCACAGCTGTATTATGCTAGGCTACTGAACATTATAGGGTTAGGGTAAGGAGATTCAATACCGTATACGGTAAGTATATGTAGGTGATTTCCTCCAACATTATGTGGCTCCACCAAACTCGTGGAATCTCTAATCCACGATAATTGAGCTAGTGTGTTCTTCGGCAGTGACGTGTTCTATCCCTACAATATAAGTCAATAAAGGAGAAGGCCGTCACATACATTTCCCGCCCGCGAATTTTTTTTTCCCCATATGAGAGTGGCCATTTTTACCATATGCCATCTGTGATTGGCCAACTATGGGCATT
>JAODAI010246393.1:0-10260 GCA_027575025.1 Scotoplanes globosa | reverse complement strand
TTGATGTTGAGAACGAGTTGGTCTTGTTGAGGATCGATTGTGTAAGATGTTATGTAGATATGCTGGAGTTTCGAACTGGAGTTTTGAATAACCAGCCAGTTACCAACTAGTATTGAGTGTACCATAACGATGGCGCACAAAAATGTCTACAACATGGTCCAAACATATCCCTTAGACTGTTCAAAATATATAAGTATGGGTGGGGCGTGGGGCAGAGAATTAGCCACGGGGAGGGACTCTTTGGAGTTTGTAAGAAGTTCAAGGACGCATTAGAGTCTGCATGAATTTCATATAGCGTTTAAGGTTTTGGAAAAGGTGCAATTTGGTCTTCCTCAAATTGTGTGTGTTAACCCTTTCCCTGCCACAGGAGCGGTAACCTGTATATTGAAAGGCTTTGGGTGGCTCATATAACCTCATTGTTAAAAAAAATGCCTAGAAACCCAATGAATCTACCTACTGCTGGTGGATACATCCGCCGTCGATATATAGTGCGCCAATTTACGACTTTCATTCATTTAGTCGTAATTAATTGTAACTTGAGCCATTTGGGATAGAAGTGATTTATATGACTGGTCTATCTCTTCCGATCAACTTATTTTTTTTCTAAAAAATAAAAATTATATTACGAAATATGAGTTGAAAACTTGAACATTATTCCACCAGGAGGACCCCTTTTCTCCATGCAATTGACAGGACGGGCCCGTTGCGTGTCGTTCACGTCGACACAGTCACTGCTTCCTGCTCCTCGACGGCCCTTTCTGAAATTTGATTTAAAAAATAAACACAGCACGAGCAGGCAGGAAACGTCCATCAGGCGAAGGGTTAATGTGACTTTTAGAGCGTTGGACTCGTGACCGAAAGGTCGGGAGTTTGAATACGGAGTGACGATGATTATATTCCAGTGGCTCTAACTGGTGTGTCAAAGGCTTTGGGTGGCTCATACAACCGAGCTGCGTTGAAAAGGGCCAGGAAACCTAACCATTCATTCTTTCGTTCATTCATTGGTAGAGCATCAATCAATCGGACGGTCTGACTCGAGACCGGGATCGGGTCATGCCGAAGACTTTAACATAGGACACGTTGCCTTCTTGTCACTTAGTGTTCAGCGAAGGAGATTGGAGCATGGTTAACAATCGGGTGTTCCGCAGCTCAAAAAGGGTTGTAGGTCGGCGTTATTAAATCGGAACTGTTACGATTGAGCCGTTAAACGCAGTTTTAAGAATTGAATACTAACATTTTGTTGCAAGAAATTTTGATATAAATTAAAAATTATTATTGGCCGAAACTTTGCCTGCATGTTATAACATTTGTGCATCTTGATGTCTTTCGATACACACAAAGCGGTCACGGTTGTTATTACATCAACTGTGACGTATGCAATGCAATTATCAAATGTATGCAATGATTTTATTATATGAAACGATTCTTTGTCATGTCCCACTAATCCATCATATGTTGAATTTTATGTTAGAAATATAGTTATATATATACAGCCCCCCCCCCCTGGTGATTGATAAATGCTCCAAGGCACATTGGTAGTACCCCCACACCCTCCCCTCACAACTCCTGTTCATCACAATTCATGAATGTATTTGGACCATGTGGTTGCCACTATTTTGTTGGTGTTATTGTTATTTGGGACACAATGGTACTTTATGATTCAATTGTATGGAGTGATGATGTCTATATTCCAGTGGCTCTAACTGGTGTCCCAGAGGCTTTGGGTGGCCTACGTACAATCTCTGCGTTGAAAAGGGCCGGGAAACCCACGCATTCATTCATTGAGCATGGTCAACAATCCATTGATCCTCTACTAGGAAAAATTCTGAGGCCGGCGCTGTTGAACCGAAAGGTCACAAATGAGCCGTTGAAGTACATTCAATCAATCATTCCTCCAAGCAACCCTACCCAGCGTCATCCTCCCCCTCTCTAAATTGATGATTAAATCGATGGAGCATCCTGGACTACCCAGCCAGTTGACGCAACCCCCACCCACCAGTAAGATAAAAGAAAAAGAGAGAGAAAAAAAGAGAGGAACCAAAAAGGGAGGCGAGGAAAAAGAGAGAAACCAAAAAAGGGGGTGAGGGACAAGGGTGACCCCAGTGGTTAACTCTTGTCCCTCACCCCCTTCCACAATGAAGGAAACTGCAATCAACCCCCGCCGACCACGCAACCCCCACCCACCAGTAAAATAAAAATAAATTTAAAAAAGAAGTCCAGAGTTGAAGCCTCTCCCCAGACAAATAGAGCATCCAGTCTGTAATATCTGAGATGAAGTATGGCATGGAGTCTGCCTGATAACTATGACAACCAACCGTGTTGCCTCCCCGCTTGATATTCAATGCAAGTGATTGGAGCATGGCCAGCTAACTATCCAGCGATATTGATTTGAATCACAATTTGTTGTCTCCCGAAAAGGGCGATGCCGCATGTGGAAGTAGGTCGAAGGGGGAGGGGGAGGCCTCGTTTGAGATGGAAGGACTGTGTTGAGAGGGATTTTAAGAGGGTTGGCGATTGTAGGGCCAGGGCTAGGAGTAGGAAGAATTGGAGAGCTTTGGCCAATGATGCTGCAGTTAGTTAGTGCATTCTTCCTCACCCCTTTTTAGGGATACATGAGGTAGAGAGAGAGAGCAATCACGGTTTCCTATGCGAACAATTTTCTCAAATTCCAAAGTTGGATTCCATGTTTATGAATATATGATTCAGGGACTATGTATGGTATTGATCCCATCCATTGGCTACCTAATTACCCAATTTCCACCTGTCATTATGACAGCAAATTGAAGCTTCAAATGCAGATGGTTTAGTTTGAATCCAATACCACCAATTACCTACCCATTGATAAGTGATTTTGGAGGTTTTATGTCGACTTGAATAGTAACCCAACACAGCTATTACTCTACCTACTTCCCAAATTTGAAACCAGCATTCATGAAGCACATGTAATCAAATGATCTTGGTTCCATCACGCAAGTTGGACTGCTCCTATCCCAACTGTCCAACCCCCCTCCTTCCCCCTTCCGATACTTTGTCGTTGATACGTCGATATTGCAGGTTGTACGTTTCACATAAATAATAAATCCATTATCCACCCATCTCATCCTACTCCCTACTTCCCTAAAATCCAAACTAGCGTTCCTAAAGCAAATTTAGGTGAAACCATGTCGGTCGCCACAAATTTAGAACGGTAGATTACCCCCTTCTCCCCCTGTCCCAACCGTCCAACCCCTTTTTTTGACACTTTGCCGTTGTCGTGTTCACATTAACCCAATGCATGTGTGTATGCAACGACTCTACTGTCTCACAGTTCGATCCGGAGTTGAAATAAAAAGAACCCCCAAGTCCCATCAATATGTAGAAGCTAGGTTGAGAACCTTGTGGTCACACAAACCACCTGCTTACCGATAAATGGAGCACACTTCAAGCAATCCCGGTTTCTCATACTGCAGTTAATTAGATTGACCCTCCCCCACCCTGTCCCGACCGTTTGCCCCCACTACGGGTCATTCTTTACCAAGGAGTAGGCTGTGGCGTAGTGGTAAGCGCTACGTCCTTGCCCCCCTGCGACCCGGGCTCGATCCCCGGTCGGACGTGCAAATGGGATGGCAATGTCTACGACTAGAGGTTTTACTCCGGGCACTCCGGTTTTTCCCTCTATCCCCTTGTCTGTACGTTGCGTCACAGGGCCTTCTGGAAGATTAGCCAATGGCTAAAGATGTTACCCGGACATGAAATGTTGAAATAAATAAATAAATACCATTGTCATGTTCACATTAACCCAAACGCATGTGCGATTGCAACGACTCTCTCAAACCCCGGCCAGCGGTACTCAAACAAATTTTAGCAAACTGATCTCGGTTCTACAATATTCTGAACGTTGGATCGACCCCCCACCCCCCGCTCCCTGTCCCGACCGTCCTTCCACCCCCCCAGTACGAGCGATTCTTTGCCGTTGTCTTGTTCACGTAACTAACCCAATGCATGTGTGTATGCAACGACTCTCTCACAGTGCGATCGGGAGTCGGATCCGGATACCACCTGTGTCGAGATCCCCGGCATCAAGGTGAGTCACACCGCCGACATACGACACGGCCACACACCACCATTATCCATGTTGCATCATTCAGCTTCATCCATCCATTTGCCTATTTATGCCGAGCACCTCATTGGCTTCATTATAATTTAAAAAAATCATTCCGCTTACAGTTCATTTACTGTATCGGCCGTCGCTTCATTGGTATTTAAGCGTGCTTTGACTCGGCTTGACGTTCTTGGGTTTTAGCGGCTAGCTTGGCGCAACGGGGACATCAAAGTCTGCAAGACGGGAGACCATTGGAAGACTTTATAAAATGGCACCCTCTGTTACACTCTCGCTTGGTGTTCAGTCTTTCCAGATTGGAGCATTGTTGACAATCCAGTGATCATCGACTGGGAAAGAATTCTGAGGACGGTGTCACTAGACCGCAATGTTACAAATGATCCTGTAATTAAACACAATAAAATATAACTTTATTATAAAGTTTTTAATATTTTTAGATAGTGGATGGTGTTTTATCTACATTCTGAAAAAAATATCTGATTTTTTTTTTTTTTCGTACAAAATTAGTTGCTTTTGGATCCAAAATCAGCCTAATCTAGGCCTAAGCTAATCCTTAACTTTGTTAGGATAGTGAATTTGCAAAACTATGATATGAACTCCTGACCCTAATCCTTCTTTTAAACCTTTTTTTTTTTTAAACAAAATTATCATCAAAATTGTTAGAATATAGAGAAAACACACACGGTTATCGTAATTAATCGAAAAAAGTTTTTAAATGTAAACTTCATTCTTCTATTAGGCTATCCACCTGCACTTTCTTTTTACCTGATTGTCTTCAGTTTCAAAATGGGGGCTATACTTCATGTAGCAGACTTCAGTCTTCTTGAAACTGAAGTATCCCACTTAGTGAATACAATCATTTAGTTAGAAAAAAGATTAGGTTTAGGTAATTGCTTGCTGAGCTATATCCCAATTGGGATGCATACATGTTTAGGTCTGCTACATGAAGTACATGCCAATACTTCTGATCTTGATGGATATATTTTTACGAGCTATTGCTCTCCTGAAACTCTCCAGGAGAGCATTGGTATGCTCTCCTGTCATTTTTCATACTTGGAGGCCTGTTTGATTCCAAAGTTGTGGTGTCTTCATGTGATCAATTGATCAATCCATCAAATATATAATTAATTCACTAACTTTTTATTGGTGAACGATGATTCCATGTCATATATGTATCATTGTCGTCGTCACCGCTAACTGCTATATTAGCGAAACACGTTTACACCAGCTCAGGCATATTAACCTCTGTCCCATTATAACTGACATGTATATCTTCAACGAGGGCGCTGTTTGTGTCATCTTTCAACATGCACTGTTGTAATCTGTAAAGTCTGTTAACATTCACCGGCAACTTAGAAGTGTTAAAACGATTTGATGGCCCTTGTGAGAAATGCCAGATTTACTGTAGCATCAGTTTTAGTGCCATATGTAATGTTATGGGAAAATATAAGAGTCGTTTTGAAAGCCACCCTCGCAAGAGTCTAGCTGTTCTAGCACAATAAGAGCTAATAATTTAATATTTTAAACCGCTTTTGTACATGTATGTATGTGTATGTCGCTTTTGTACATGTATGTGTATGTCGCAGTTTGGCATACATCTTGTAATATGTGATCCAGAACATTGAAATGAGTCGCAAGTCGCAAATTATTTTAGGATATAAGGACAACTGTAGAAAAGGATTTTCGGTGAAACAATAATAAAATTTCAACTAAATCTTTTACAACATTTGCCATCTGCCCGATAAGTTTAATACAATAAAACAAACGGGTTGTATATAAATATTGAACAAAATCGGTACAATTACCAATATGGAAATTTGAACTCTGCAAAGTTCTCAGTAATTTACTTTCATAGACGTTGAAATTATTGTTCCGTTTCCGGCTTTCCGTACAAAGTGTGAATACCCTGTGAGCCGGTTTTCCGGCTTGCGCATTCGTGTTATTCGCGTACGTTGTCAATAAATCCAGGATCACAGAGCCGACGGCGCCTACTAATTCAGGCTTCAAAGGGTTAAGACTTGCATATAAAGAGCAGCACCACACTTCATATACTGAACACAGCCGTAAACTTTATAATCAGTTATTTTCACCGATTAACTCACAGCCAGTCACATCGTAGAGTCAGTCGCCAGTGTTTTCCCCCGATTAAAATTATTTTCTGACGTAAAATTAGACAAAGTCGATAAATTCCGAAAATATTCAGCACATCAATTTCTTTGGTTAGTGATAGATAATCGGGTTAATTGACACCCGGCTATAAGTTGGTGTTGAAACCATCAAAATAATGACACTATGCTGCATGGATTTATTTATAGCTTCTGCATTGTACTGAATTATGATTGGTCGAATTTTAAAATGTCATATCTATAACGCAGTTGTACTACTATGTGGTCACTATTGCATGTTCGTTAAAATCTATGGCAGTTTATATGTGTAAATACGTTATTATATTTCCTGTATCGATTATATACCATTAGTATATGTGTGAAACTGAGTATATATATATGCATTATATTTCCTATATCGATTCATACCCCCACTAGTTAGTATATATATAATCCTGTTTATCGTCACAATTGTTATCGATTTGTATTCAGTTAATTATGCTCGTATATCGCCGTGTACCTCTAAAGTTGCATTTATTTCATAAACAATTTGATGGACTTTCGTTTCGCTTGCTTGGCCACTTTATATATGATTTGTTGTGAAGTATAATAATAAATATAGAAATTAGTAAATGATATATAATTTTGAATTTCTTCAACTGTAGAATCATATGTGGCCCACCATCCCAAAAGTAGGCGGTTGTCAATATGAAAGTCATTACAATAGCCAAAAAGGGTTATAATCACCCAAATTTAATTTTTCATTTTTTCTCATTTTTGTTGCATTGTGATATTATTATACTTCATTCGAAAACATGTTTGGGTTAAAATAGAACACAAAATGTCATATTTTAGGGGAAACTATGAGTTTAGTTTATTTTTATACATACAAAGTCCCCTTTTTTCCAATTCTGACATCATTTATATCCATTTTTTCTTTGCCAAAATGCACCACGACGCATGTATCAAAATATCTATAATTTTGTTATGTGTTGTCCGATTTAGATAAATTATGTATCAAATGAAGGCCAAAGGTGTGCCCAATCAAAGATATGCCTTAAAATGTAATTCTGAGTGTCCACCGCCTATGTTAGGTGTGGTGAGTCACATGTAACAAATCTCAATTTTTCCTGAATAGTCGTTAAGTTGATGTCGTTGCAGCTGGCCACATATATGACTAACCATGCTCTTCATTATTTGTCCATCGATTTTGTCAACTACTCGCACTATAATTAACAAAAAATGGGTGGATGTATTAATTAATGAGGAATATATTGATAAATAGACAACCATGTATTCGGTAAACAAACTTATTGAGTATAGATTTATTAATAGTTATCATTAAAGATATATATATATATTACTAACATGAGCATTAATCCACTCAAGTTTATAATTATTGTTTGGCGAATATATTTGTTAACTATGGTATGTTAGACTATGGATTATTAATCTCTATATTCATCCACTCAAGTTTATAATTATTGTTTAGCGAATATATTGGTTAACTATGGTATGTTAGAATATGGAATATTAATCTCTATGGACGATCAGAGAATTTATTAATCAATAACGTCGGTCATATTTTAATGCAATGCTATTATACCAATTAATATTAATCACCAATGTATCGACCCACACGGTTTATAATAATGATTGTGGAATGTTTTAAAAATATATTATACTAAAGACATAAGTTTATAGGGAGATTATTATACAAATAATGAATGGTTTTGAGTTGAATATTTGAAAATATTTCATGAATTGAAGGACAGTTTGGCTCGTCGGATAGTACTTCCAGACTTTCAGCGAATGAAATATATTAACTATTGAACGAAAAAGCGTTAATTATTTGTTTCGTACAACACCCTTTCTTGAATAATTACAGAAAGGTTGTACCGTCTGATACTTCCGCGTTTATTTGTAAAACAGCACCCTTTCTTGTAGAGTAAAACTCTTGCATGTTACTATGCTATTGTTGGTCTCAAATCGCAAAGTGATATTTTATACTCTGTTACATTTGGAGCTATTGTATTAGAAATATGGCCCAGAAAAAAATGTGTGAAATGTTCAGGAGAGCGAATTGAACAAAAAAGTGTTAATTATGTGTTTCATACAACACCCTTTCTTGAATGATTACAGAAAGGTTGTACCGTCCGATGTATCCGTGTTTGTTTGTAACACAGCGCCCTTTCATGAATGATTGCAAAACGGTTGTATCGTCTGATGTTTCCGTGTTTGTTTGTAAAACAGCACCCTTTCATGAATGATTGCAAAACGGTTGTATCGTCCGATGTTTCCGTGTTTGTTTGTAAAACAGCACCCTTTCATGAATGATTGCAAAACGGTTGTATCGTCAGATGCTTCCGCGTTTGTTTGTAAAACAGCACCCTTTCATGAATGATTGCAAAACGGTTGTATCGTCAGATGATTCCGCGTTTGTTTGTAAAACAGCACCCTTTCTTGAATGATTGCAAAACGGTTGTATCGTCAGATGCTTCCGTGTTTGTTTGGAAAATGGCGGATTCTAGGTCAGGGTAGGGTCACATTCCCACAGACCTTCATTTTTAAGGAGCGCCGGCGCGATCGCGCTCCGTGGCGCTCCCTTAAAAGTGCTCAAGAGATTTTTATTCTGTGGGTAAATCTCTTGCATGTTACTATGCTATTGTTGGTCTCAAATCGCAACGTGATATTAATGATATACACTCGGTTACATTTGGAGCTATTGTATTAGAAATATGGGCCAGAAAAAAATGTGTGAAATGTTCAGGAGAGCGAATTGCTCTCCTTAAGTCTCCCAGGAGCTCGAGATTCTCGTACGTGAAGGACACGGTTCTATCACATCCGTACCATAGTGAAATGGTGAACGGTGGACCGTTCAATAGTAACACTATTGACCGATAATCGCGCCGCATTTGTGCTTCATAATTAACGAGATGTTATAATTGTCCAATCAGATGTCTAGAATATTCTTGGGTGCTGTATAATAATCAATAACGGATATATCGTACTACCGCAATATATGCAAATCCACGGATGAAGTAATTACTGCGAGACGCAGCATGGCAGATCGGGCATTATGTCGGCATCTGGTCACGTCGATATATTTGATGTAAAAAGAAAGGGGAGACCATTAATGAGCTCTATTATGATACAAAAACAACAAAATATTACTTTTCCACCATGATACAAAAATCAACAAAATATTACTTTTCCACCCAAGTTACTGAATTTTATAATGGGACTGGTCAATTTGTATTGCACTGGTGACCTATTTTGGGGAAAACCTCTTCCCATCTCAAAGTGAACCATGCGGACATAAAACCCGATCTATCATTGAGGTGTGAGAGCTTTCTCTCAAATATATCGCTTCTTCAATGGGATATGACCAATGCCATTGGAAGTTAAGTATTATTCAAAATTGTGTGATGCATCATAGTATACCAGGTATTATGTCGGCATTCTTCATTCTGAGATACAAATTTCCTCCAAAATCGATCACCAGTGCAGCGCAATTTGAGCCTTCCCAAGTACAGTAACAACTCAGTAATTTAGAAAAATTAATATTTTAATATTTTCTTGATTTGGGTATAAAAGTCCAGCTAATGGTGTTGTTCTCTGTTTTACACCAATATCTCAACTTGGCCAAGGGGGTCAACATGATACCCGATCTGCCATGGTTCGTCCCGCAATACTGTGCGGCGTAGATGATGTATTCATCAAATTATTACTATTTCAAAGCGACCTATATTAACAGTCACCAAGTTCTT
The DNA here is from genome assembly GCA_027575025.1 of Scotoplanes globosa. NCBI lineage: Eukaryota > Metazoa > Echinodermata > Holothuroidea > Elasipodida > Elpidiidae > Scotoplanes > Scotoplanes globosa. Next base: position 286 of record JAODAI010246393.1, on the reverse strand, counting down.
AAGTTTCAATCCAGGGAATAATTGTAATAAACTTATCGTCTTTTGTTTTAATCTGCACCGCCCGGTTGTTGGTTTTGGTATATTTTTCCCGAATCACCGATGACATCGATAGAAGGTAGGACGGCAGCGTTATTTCTTCTTGTGTACACCACCACTGCAGCATGAACGGAATGGGCGGAGTCTATAAACATTCTGCTATATAACAGGGCTCGAAATAAGAATTGAAAGGGGCAAGGCCAAAATGGTCAGATTACCAGGGCAGACAGGTGTAACCACGATGTGGGCA
>JAODAI010246282.1:0-10260 GCA_027575025.1 Scotoplanes globosa | reverse complement strand
TAGCTCACTGTTTTTTAGTTCGAGCACTCTGTTATTGGTGCAATGGACCTCTTTAAATTGCATATACTACATATAATAATAATAATAATGATGATTTATATAGCGCTTTTCTGGCATAGGACACACAAGTCACACCTTAAAGCGTAGTGTAGCAGCTGCAAATGCAAAACATTTACTGCATATTGTATATATGAAGAGCTTGGTTCCAAAAGGCGCCAACTTCAATGTTTGAGAAATTGAGTAAGTGATACCATTATATAGTATATATATAGTGGTATCATATCAGTCTGGCAATTTATTTATTTTTTGAGTGAGGTCTGTTTTTATTTTTCTTAGTGTGCGGTCAATGCACCGAAATTGGCGGTGGAACAAAAATAGTGCATTTTTTATGGAATAATGGGATGAAGGATCAATTCAGTTCATATCTCAGATAGCCGGAGAAATGCCATGTAAGTAGATGTTCCAGGTTCGAATCCCGATATTTTGCAGCATCAGTTTATAACTGAATTATGTTGGTAGAAAGATTAATTTCATACATTTAATATGTTTAATTTACCGAACATGTACTCTAAATCATTTGATTATTTACTTCATATTAACAATAATGTTGTCATGACAGCGCTACAATATCGTCTCGTGGAGGGCTGACCGAATCAAGAGGCGTGCCCACTGCAGTCTGTAACACTTGTGATTTTACACATCGTTCTATCACTTTAGATATAAATGGGAGTAGTGAGATTGGCAGATAGTTTGTTAAAGTGTCTTTGTCAAGATTGTTCTTCTTCAGTATTGGAACGACGAGATCAGTCTTCAGGCTGGTTGGCATGTCACCGGTGGAGAGTGACAGGTTAACAGTGTCAGTGATGGTCGGTAGTATGAGATCGAGACAGGTGATCAGCAGAGGTGTTGGTATAGGGTCTAAGTTGCACGTTTTAGATGGCGCTTTCATAATAATTTTGCGGACTTCGTTGGTTGACAGTGAAGGAGTCAGAAGTGCAGTGTCTGGACGCTGTTGATCATTTGGGATGAGGTTCATCTCTTTTCGGATGTATTCGATTTGTTTGGAAAATAATTTCGAAAACTGAGCAGTTAGGTCACTGGAACGAGTATGGGCTGGCGGGAGTCTTTCTGTTATTGGGTTGCAGATGGAGTTGACAGTTTTGAAGAGATTCGAATCATCACATTAGCTAAGTTGGGATCTATGGTATTCAAATTTTGCAGTTTCTAATTGAACATTGTAAGCCTTGGAGGCATCGTCATAGATAAGTTTGTCGATGCTGAGTTTTGATTTCATCCATTTACGTTCCAAAAGACGATTGCTACGTTTAATATATATATATATACTGTATATACTGATTGTATTTATTGATGGATACCACATTGTATTCGTTTCATAGTCAGATTATCAAAGAACGGTCATCGATTATCTAAAGGTGGACAAAGAATGATTTTATTAATGACCTTAATGTTTTAACAAAATCGTTTTTGTGTAACGGCTTGTCTATATGATGTTATAGTCATATCTATACTAGTGATATAGATTAAACGGGATGGCTACATTGTTCCCTTCTTCGTAATGATTAACTGTTTGATATCTTCACTGAGGTTAAATATAATACATAAAATAAATAAATATATTTATAGTTTTCAGTTACTGATAAATATTTACCAGACGAAATGGCTGCTTGTTTATTTAGAGATGTAATGTTAGGGGCCGTTCGCAATTATCAACATGTTAAATAGCATACAAAACGCATGCGTTAGTGGTAAATTACTTTCGTACACTTTTTAACACTAAATACAATGTTGAATTGGTGTAATGCTAAAGTATAATACAGCTAATATATGCTAGAAAAGTATAATATACTAAATGATTATTAAAAATGCTTGTTTATATACAGGGATATGTCGATACTATATTGTCTGAATAAATATAAATGGCAAAATACCATTTGAGATTGCTGCAAAACCAAAACACGTCCTAAAGTAAATTGTATTACTTCTTTTTGAAATAATATGATAAGTATCATTAGATTTTGACCTGATGCTACGTCAAACTAATTGCAATTTATCAAATATAATAATGTATAACATATTTGGTTAATTAATGCAACGACCGCTTTAGAAGTGCTGGTCTTACTTCACTGAAAGTCCTACGGGGAGTGCCAACATATTGGAAGTGTTTACAATATTCAACGGGTATATCAATGCTGATCCCTTTTTTTTTATTTACGCGTGTCATATCTGCAAATGGAGGCCACAATTTGAAACTTTTTAAGCATCGGTCGCGATTAAACGGTAGAAAGTATTTACATAGCAAACCTGTATTGCACGTATGCAATAATATCCCCGAGGACATAGTGAGGGAGGGCCACATATGTCAACCTGCTCAAGTGCCATTTCGACAAATACCTTGCAACGAAATGTTTTTAGAATCATTTGGCTTTCTACCCCGGAAACATTGAAGGTAAATGTCTAAGGTAAATTAATAATTATCACTTGAAAAAAAATGTTCTATATTTTGACCTACATGCGTGCATTATATTTGACAGCAATTTATCTTGTCGTTTTTTGCTAGAATGGAACAGTGGCCTCCCAAGATTCACCAGCGAAATGTAACGGCTGCAATAGTTAGATTGTCGAGTTGAACTATAAAAAATATATTGTAGGTCTACAAAAATCATATAATTAATACTGCAGTTGTTGATTTAGATTTTAGAGAAGCCATACTTATAATATGTACCATATAGATGCCCGTATATACCACTGCGTTGGCATAAGCCCTATATCTATGTGTGTGTTGGAATGTTTGTGTTGCGTTTATTGGAGCGAAAACAAATCAACATTTAATTTGTTCGCCATCGGTATAACCTGCGTTTTGCACATTCGTGAAAATGTTGGTAATTGTGAACGGCCCCTTACTTACATCAAATAATGCTATAATCGGGCGTCAATTCATGCCTTGAATGATGATCATAAACCGTCACCTGTATGACCCATAAATGCACACATTATACGAAGAGGTGGCGCAGCTGTTTGTACGAATTCACATGAACACCGTAGTTATGACATGCATACTTATATTGTACGAATAGGTTGAGCAGCTGTACGAATTAACATTAACACCATAGCATGACACGCATACTTCTATTGGATCCGTGAAAGGGCAATTTATTTAACTTTGCTCGGTCTATAATTTATGGACACATTATTTATTCACTGGCACGGTGGCATCTCTCTGGCTTTTGGCACATTGTGTCTGCATCCATCATATTAGTTCCCTGGAGTAGGTGTTCAATCAGGCGAAGCACGTATTATCGCTGATACAATGATGATAAAACAATTACAGGAGCTGGCAGACTAACACACTCTAGAACTGTGCATGTGTACTATCCCGGGGACAAGTCTCAGCCAGCCGTCACAGTTAACTGCATAATTAATAATTGTGACATATTTGATATGCCCGTGATATTCCACGCCACGTAATTATTAGTATGGCGGTGATGATGGAATAGTATATCCAACATGTACATGTAATATTATACGTATACAAATACTAAATTATATTTGATTTAGGTAGGTTTGTGATAATATATAGATAGATAGATATCTAGAGAGAACACATTGTATATATAGCCCTACTTCTAAATATACAAAAAGGAAAATATGCTCAGCAGGGCTGGAAAACCAACAATGTAAGCTAAGTCATATACAATATCTTGTGATCCGTGAAAAGTATGTGTTTTAAATTGTCCATCAAATTTATTAAGCAGATCAATAAAGGTTTCTTTGAAAGCTAAGTCAATAAAATCTCTTGTCATCTGTGAAAAGTATGTATGTTAAATTGATTAATTAAATCAACTGTGCTTGTAAGTTACAGTATACAAAGGAGCTACTAATTGACCCATGATAAGATACAGGACCCACCCCAGGGAAACCTATAATATAGTATACATGTATTATATATAACAATAAAGCTTTATGTGCTGGATACATTATAAAGTAATTAAATAAATAAAATAGACGTTTTTTGTAATTTAACAAATTTATTAGAAAGGAGTATTTCGAATATCATCCTGCATTCTCACTTGCACTTGACCAAATGGGTACAGGTTGTACAATACATTACAATTGAACTTCATTAGAGCAAGTATAAGGAATGTGGTGGTGTGCTCACCCTTCTTGGTCGATTCAACTATCTCGGTTTTAGGTTTGAGTCCAACATTATTATTGCTCCAATAACATAGCATTAAACTCGATTAGAGGTTGTGCATATTGGTATGCATAAAGTGAAGATGGGCTAACCATACCCCATCGCTTCAAATATATCAACGTATACGTCCCTGAATTGTATCCATAATAAATGAATTATTTTAAAAGCAGTTTCTTTATTGAAACTAAATTAGGAAGTCATATTGATAGTTAATAGTTCGGTGACAAGTTATCACCTTACAACATGTATTTATTAACAACTAACTAAAATGCGTGTTGATTAGGCACTTAAATGAGATAAGCATCTATGACTTGTCAGATTAGGCACGTCTCAAATATTTCAACAGTGATCACGAAATATGACAAGGAATATTTTGACGAACGAATATGTGTCGTTAGTCTTTAATATTCAACTAAGATGCATCAACCCATCGTATCAATAATTCACTGGCAGCAAGTACCTATTATATGAGTCATCCAAAGCCGTTCAGATCCTAGTTAGAGATAATGAAATAATGATCATCATTATATACACCTCGTATTCGAACATGTGAACTGGGATAAGGCTGAGTATAGACCGAATAGTTTGAAATTGATGGTGAATTAATATATAGCCCATGTTCTGTCATATATGAATTACCTTAGTGCAGAATGGAAACCCGAGTATCAAACTCGTTATCTTGAGCTTTATCACTATCATTAGCATTAACGTATATTCAACTATAACTCAATATTATATGGGCGACATGCTGAAAATACACATTGTATTTAAATATCATTTATGCAGGCGTCAATCGAAATCTTCACTCCACCATCCTCAAATGTGAGCTATTTTTTAGTCACAGACTCAGTATAATTATTCTTTGTTAGTTTAAGCCTTCACCTCTGAAATAAACGCACAAACAAGACAAATATATGACTGTGTAACTCCATATATGGAAATGTTAGTTCAAGATTCACCACACATCACTAGTTAATTAATTAAAGATTCACATTGGATTTATTTTATTCGATGCAGATTTACGGTGAATATTGACCTAGCTTGAGGGGGTAGGATGAAGATTCACGTTGACACCTGCATTAGGATATCGATTTTTTTTAACTTAACCCTAGATTAACGGGTGGGGAGAGAAGTGTCATAATTCGCCGTCCAAATTGTTAACCTGTGAATCGCAACCATTGAGGCTGTGATTTTTAACCTGTGAATCCCAACCGTTCAGGCTGTGATTGTTAACTTGTGAATCGCAACGGTTCAGGCTGTGATTGTTAACTTGTGAATCACAACCGTACAGGCTGTAATTTTGAACTTGTGAATCGCAACCGTTCAGCCTGTGATTGTTAACTTGTGAATCACAACCGTTCAGGCTGTGATTGTTAACTTGTGAATCGCAACCGTACATGTTGTGATTGTTAACTTGTGAATCGCAACCGTTGAGGCTGTGATTGCTATCTTGTGAATCGCAACCGTTCAGGCTGTGATTGTTGTTAACTTGTGAATCACAACCGTTCAGGCTGTGATTATTAACTTGTGAATCGCAACCGTTGAGGCTGTGATTGTTAACTTGTGAATCGCAACCGTACATGCTGTGATTGTTAACTTGTGAATCACAACCGTACATGCTGTGATTGTTAACTTGTGAATCGCAACCGTTGAGGCTGTGATTGCTATCTTGTAAATCGCAACCGTTCAGACTATGATTATTAATTTGTGAATCGCAACCGTTCAGGCTGTGATTGTTAACTTGTGAATCGCAACCGTTCAGGACCAGGCTGTGATTTTTTCCTCAATGACTTTATTATATGTCATTCCCACATTTTGACGTCAAAACTGTCCATATTTTTTTTAAATGGTATGTTTTAAGAAAATGTGTAATTATTGCATAATGTTTATATACAAACAAAAATGAAAACAGATTGTATGTGCTGTAACACTGTTATTAATATGTATGTCTGAATTTTTGTAAAACGCAAACAAAAATCAAACAATAAAATACCTCCAAAATAGTCGTGCTGATAGTGGATGACTGGACGATCCAATATATACTCTTCCTCTATTTATACGGACACTACGAATATTAGTTTTCATATACCTTCAGTGTGTATGGAAACATGTTGTTTCTTACGATTGTTCATGAAATGTCCATCGTTATTTTGTGTAAAGGGCACATACACCGTGCAAATAGGTTTATTGATATTCTAGAGCAGAAAATTATCTACAAAATGCTTCAAACTATAGAGTTAAATCGGCCCTTCCGTTCTCAATATATTGATGTTTAAAGTTTTAAATTTTAGAACGCCACTTGTATTAGTAACGTCTTTACCACGACTATTGTGACGTATGCATGGTCATTACAACTAAGGTACAGATATAGCCTGATAAATGGCTTGTAAATACGTTTTCTCGAAAAGTAAATGTACGATAATGTTCAAACTTGGTATGAAGATTGACCCCAATGCATACACGACTTGTGTTATTTTTGGTGGAGGTCAAAGGCCATTTGAGATCAAACACTGAACACGTGGTTTTAGTGTTTGACCTCAAATGACCTTTGACCTCCACCCAAAATAACTCAAGTATTGTATGCATTGGGGTCAACTCTCATACCAAGTTCGAACATTATCGGACTTTAACTTTTCGAGAAAACGTATTTACAAGCCATTTATCAGGCTATATAATGTACTTTATTTGTAAGGACCATACGTCACAATAGTCTTGATAAAGAAGTTTCTAAAAAAAGAGGCGTTAAAAAATATTAAGAACGGAATGGCCGATTTGACTCTAGTTTGAAGAATTTTGTAGATAATTTTCTGTTCTATAATATCAACTAACATTATTTACAAGGTGTATGTGTCCTTTAAATCAGGTATGTATGATAATGTACTTGTGTTTCAACATTAACAATACAGAACTGTATTTTGTTTCAACAATAACGTTACGGGTCTGTCGTGATTGCAGACAATCCCTGTCTTTTGTTTAATCAATAACGTTACATTACTGTCATGACTGCAGACAATACGTGCCTTGTGTTTCAACAATAACGTTACAGGCCTACGGTGAATGTATACATTCCCTGCCTTGTGTTTCGACAATAACGTTACAGATGTACCGTGACTTCAGATAACTCGTGCCTTGTGTTTCAGCAATAATGTTACAGGACTACCATGACTGCAGATAACTCGTGTCTTGTGTTTCAGTAATAATGTTACACGACTTTCGTGACTGCAGACAATATGTATCTTGTGTTTCAATAATAACGTTTCAGATCTACCGTGACTACAGCTAATTGGTGCCTTGTGTTTCAACAATAACGTTACAGGATTTTCGTGACTGCAGACAATCCGTGCCACGTGTTTCAACAACAACATTAGTTTATAATGTTATAGTATATATTATAGAGCATACAATTATCTACAAAATGCTTCAAACTAGAGTCAAAACGGACAATTACGTTACAGGACTTTCGCGAATGTCGACAATCAGTGCCTTGTGATTCAGCAATAACGTTACAGGACGGTCATAACTGCCTACAATTCGTGCTTTTTTTTTTAAATCGTATAAAAATTCAACTGAAGTATTATATTTCGAAACTCACTTTTTAGTGGCCAATTGATTCATGTTGACGTAAATGTCCTTAAAAGAATATAATTAACCATAGCAAAGGATTTCCCCCATTAAACGGCTAATTGCTTACAATTGCATACATTTATACAATATCAGCTAAAACACCTCCAGGGATTATAATTGTATAAACACACCTAAAATACGGCAAGTATTGCATTGTACGGCGTTGTATTTAACGCTTAGATGAGCTTATACCTGCAGTGATGACCCTACTTTGTAGTGCATGTATGAATGAGACTGATTTACCTAAATATGTAATAACAAAGCAACATAATACACCTATGAATAATATTACAATGAAATACACAAGGCGTTAATAAACCTAATTGTCATAGGTTATATGGACATTTACGTAGTAGTCGAACCCGATACTCCAGTATAAAAGTAACGAGGCAAGGTGGATTTGATAACTCCTCCAAAATTAAATATGTAATGCTCTTAATACTTTTATTAACAAATATTATTTTCCTTGAATAAATGTTAGAGCAAATCTCGTTTCTGATATCTGATGGATTAACCCTTAAATTACCAATCATGCACTGAGTTCATGCTGACCTTAAGTATGCCATATTATTTATGTAAGACGCTATTCGCGTTCCATGTGGCATCAATGTAAAGAAAACAAAAATACAATTCTCTGTATGGAATCTGTTTTAGGCCCACAATGGAATAAAATAGAGAAACATGGGTGACAACGGACCAAAAATAAAGATTTTTACTATTTCTTGAACCAATATTTAACTCATTATTGTTAAAAAAACAGAAAACAAATTATTATTCGGTCTGCACATTATCATAGTAAATTTGAGTATCTTTTGAATGAGCTCTGACTTCCAACAGCTTTCAAAGGATACCCCCCCCCCCATCCCAGTGTGAGCAGGTATTACAAAATCAAATGTTAATAATCAACAAAATTTGCAAAGAAATATTTGATGTAAATCACATCTAGGCTTAGACCCAATATTCAAATAAAATAGGCCCTTCGCGATTTTTAATGGATGTGTGTGAATTATAGTTAATAAAACCTGGTAAATATGTAATAATTATCTAGACCCATGACTAGGAATATCAACTGTTACTCCTGATAGCTACCATCATTGGCCTAAGGTTAGACCTAACGTTAGGGCTAAATATGTGCCACTCCAGTATAAAAGTAACAAGGCAGGGTGGATTGGATAATTCCCCAAAATTAAATATATGATGTTCTTAATACTTTTATTAACAAATATTATTTTTCCTGAATAAATGTTAGAGCTAATATAGTTACTGGTATCTGATGAATTAACAAACTTCAATACATGTATTATTATTAGCATAGCCTATGTTCTATAAAGATAAGTCAATATTAAAATGGTGGTAGATATATCTCTACCATTATAAATATTTACTATATCACTAAAAAAAAGTAGTCTACCTGGTGACTGGAAGATGGCTAGAATATCACAAATTTATAAAAAAAAGGATCAAGGACTGATGCTGGTAATTATATACCTGTTAGCTTGACATGTGTACCATGTAAGATACTTAAATATATTGTCAGAGATCGTACGGTGAAGCATATTGAAGACAAGAATATTATATCAGAAAATCGATATGGTTTTAAGTAGGGAAGATGATGCTTAACAAATATACTTCAGTTTATGGTAGATTCAACATGTTATTTGGATAATGGTTATGAAGTGGAAATGATATGCCTGGATTTTAGAAAAGCTTTTTTGACACCGTGCCTCGTAATAGACTATTACATAAACGGAAAACACTTCGAATCGATGGAAGCCTCCTTAAGTGGATCAGTGACTATCTTCACAACCGGAGTCAATTTGTCTGAGTACAGTTTATGTTGTCTTAAGTGGAGTACTGCAATGATCAGTTATAGGTCCAATCCTTTTTATACTCGATGTAAATGATCTCCCAAATTTTGTGCATTCACATATTAAAATGTTTGCTGATGATAATAAGATTTATATGTTGATCAGTGATACTAAGGATTGTCAGCAGCTACATAATGACTTTAATAGCCCACAGAAGTGGAGTGAGGCATGGGGAATTTCTTTTAACAGTACAAATACAAGGGCATGCACATGGGAGTTTCAACTATACTCTTTTAACGGAAACGAGTTACAGATAACATATGTCGAGAAGGATATCGAGGTTTATATTGCAAACAATAGATGAGGAGAGTCTCGCCATCTGTATTAATTGCTACGTACGACCACATTTAGAATATTGCGTCCACGCTGGGAGATCCTACCTTAGAAAATATGTTGTCCTGATAGAGGAGGTATTAAGGAGAGCTACCAAACTTGTACATCACCTAAGTCATTTATTCTTTGAAGATTGCATGACAGCACTGAACTTACCTGGCCTGGAGCAGAGATGGGAGCGGGGTGGCTTAGTTGGGACATTTAAATTTTAAACGGAGTTGA